>JAECUM010012582.1:0-42552 GCA_016617855.1 Megalonaias nervosa | reverse complement strand
ATATATATATATATATATATATATATATATATATATATATATATATATATATATATATATATATACACACACATACATACACACTTTTACTATAACATCTGTAGTCACCGCGATTTTAACATATGGGCAGCCTACTGTGTATTGACTTGGGCTAGCTGAAGGTCACACATACTCCTCAGCCAGGTTTAGACCGATTTATTTCTATATACGGCCATAAGTCCGAATCACTTTGAAAGTTTAATGTAATATAAAAAAAATGTAGCATAACTGCATAATTTGTATTTTCGTGAACTTTAGACGTTATCTCTGTGATCGTGACTACAAAGTAAGAAGACAGTAATGATATTTGTACGTTGTCTCTGTGATCGTGACTACAAAGTAAGAAGACAGTAATGATATTTGCACACATTTTCTTTATAATAGAGAAGAATAATATAGAAACTAAAATTGATGTCATTTACAGCCTGTTTGCAATAAGTGTGGCCTAAATGGCATGAACGTCCGTCTCGGATGTGGGAGGTCGCGGGTTCGAGACCTGGCCGAGTCATACCAAAGACTTATAAAAATGGTACTAGCTCCTGCTCCTGATTACATTAAAATCGCATTACAATTATACCAATCGATGAAATACGTGGTCAGATTAGTTTATCATACTAATCGATGCAGTAACTGACAAGATGAGTTTATCATTAAATAAAGTTGATCTACCTTTAGAATGCATACTGTGTCATGTTATATGTATGATTTGATGTTTCCTTGTTTGTATACCTTCATATAAATATTTACAAAACTATTCACCAACATCGGGTTTTGTTATTATATGCTTCTTTAGTAATAAAACTATTCCAGGTATTGTAATGAAAAACATTTCCTTGCGATCACAGTAAATTGTCACTTAGTGATATTGTCGGTCAGTCTGTGTACCATAAGCAGATATCACAAAGCTGAAATTTTCTATTGTTAACTCTCACTCGAAATTCAGATTGGACTAGATTGATGTCGTATGCATTTTATTTTCTTAATATGCTCATTAAAATCTGTTTGTTGCAGGATCGAAGCGCTGTGATAGCAACCTACATCCTGTGTGGCTTCGGCAGCATGGCAGCGATAGGGATAAATTTTGGGAGCTTGAGTTCCGCTTGTCCTTCCCGACGAGGCGACATTGCCACAGGGATCATCCGGGCATTTGTGGGAGGGAATGTTGCCTGCTTTATGACGGCTTGTATTGCTGGTATGTGATATTATACATCTTATCCAACCTTATGCATTGCCTCTTACTCCATTGGACACCCAGTTGTCCATTACATGCATTGCCTTTCACTCCATTGGATACCCAGTTGTCCATTACCTTGCATTGCCTCTCACTCCACTGAATATCCAGTTGTCCATTACCGTGCATTGCCTCTCATTCCATTCTATACCCAATTGTCCATTACCTTGCATTGCCTCTACCTCTATTGGATGCCCAGTCGTCCATTACCTTGCATTACCTTTTACCCGATTGGATACTCCATTGTTCCATCATTTACCTCTTGCATTACCGGGGTCCTGAGTGGCCGAGTGGTCTAAGGCGGTCAGATCACGGACATCTCACGCCTGTCAGCATGGGTTCGAGCCTTGGCTTGGGCAATGTGGGTATGTGAGAATGCTTTCCAGTAGATTCCCGTGGGTCAGTGGTTTTTCCCGGGTTCTTCTTCATGCAAAACCAACCTATCATGTGCTGAAAAGCGGCGTGAAACCCAGAAAATCACAATATAGAATCCTCTCGACTGGATACACAGTGTTCCATTATTTGTCTCTTGCATTGCCTATCCTTCAACTGGAAAAAGTGTTCCATTATTTGTCTCATGCATTGCCTATCGTTTGGTCGGATACACCGTGTTCCAATATATACCTCTTGCATTGCCTATCTCTCGACTGGATAACCAGTGTTCCGTTATTTGGTTTTTGCATTGCCTATGACTCGACTTGATGCACTGTGTTCCATTGTTTGTATCTCGCACTGCCTATCACTCGACGGGATACACAGTGTTCCGTTATTTGCCTCTTTGCATTGCCTGTCGCTTGATTGGATAACCAGTGTTCCGTTATTTGCCTTTACATTGCCTATTGGATACCATGCGTTCCATTGTTTTCTATGACTCTTAAGTTTACCGTTTTAAGCTATACAAATCTGCATTCCAGTATTGTACTAAAGTTAAGTTATTAAGCATTCGAAACTATTTCCTTTTCGTTCATAGGTCAGCTGAATAACCAATATGATTAAAATCATATATCCACTGTCATATGTGAAGATCTGACAGCGACCAGTTAAGAGTCGTGTTCTGGCGACCTTTGAATTAGCTAATGGAAATGCAGCTTTCAGATTTCTGAAAGTGAACCAGATATTTCGTGACATGTTGATCCTTTTTAACCACACTACTCAGTCTCCCAAACGCGAAGATATAAGACTTCATCTGATTGACTTATAAAATTAGCAATTATGATAATAATATAGGTCTCCAGAACATGACCCCTAAGCGGTCGCTGTCAGATCTTCACGTAGGATAGTGCCGATCTGATTTTAATCAGATTGGTTAAATAACATGTTGAGTTTAACAAAATGAAACATATGACCTAAAACGTCTGAGAACGTTTAATCTTCACACACTGTTTTTGTTATTGTTATTGCAAATATTGTTGTTGTTGTTGTTGTGGGGCTTAACGCCATTTTTCAGCACACCACATGGCGGCCAGTATTAATGGTGGAGGAAGAAACCGGGAAATCCCAGGAAAGAACCACCGACCCACGAGAAGCTACTGGCAAGCTTTCTCACATATCCACATCTGCCGAATCCTAGACTCGAACCCACGCAGACAGAGGTGAGATGGCAGTGATCCGTAACGGAGAGCGCTTTAGACCACTCGGCCACTCGGGGCCCCGCAAATATTGTAATAGTTAGGGGTTATATCTGCCCAACTGCAAATTAAATCTTGTACAAACACATATAAATATGTAATACTACTTCATTTATAATATCACTCTTTTATAGCTTCATTAAGTTGTATCGAAAACCATAACAAGTGACCGCTCAGGTGGCTTTGTGGTCAGAGCGTCCGCCTCGGATGTGGGAGGTCACGGGTTCGAACTCCGGCCGAGTCATATGAAAGACTCATAAAAATGGTACCAGCAGCTGCCTCGCTTGGCGTTCGACATTAAGAGGTTAGTGCTAGGATTGGTCGGCCTGATGTCAGGATAATGTGACTGGGTGGGACATCAGGCTACATTTCTGCGGCATGATGCTGGAGTGCTAGACATCACTATAAACTGTCACATTGCAGACATCGTAGCGATATGGATGAAAAACTGTTAAAGCTACGTTGAAAATCCAAATCACACACACACACACACACACACACACACACACTTTATTTATAATATCACCCTTTTATAGTTGCATTTTGTTGCATCGAAAACCATAACAAGTGCCAGGCAAAAAGGGACAAGCTTAAAACTAGTGTGGAGTTCATGAATAAAACACAGTTATATCTTTGAAGCTATGGAATCAAGTAAATCAAGTAATACTGATCTCACTTTTTTCTGGAAAAAAAAAACAAACAGTATTCCTGCATATTAAACATATCTGTACGACTTTACATCATTACATTTTTACATTATGTTTCTTACAATGCAGGTTTATTATATCAAGAAAGTCACATAATTGACTCAACTATCATCAACACCACAGCTTTGCTGAACACCACGACCATAAGGAACCCCACGGCAGCCGTGTGGAACACCACAACATAGAATACAACACTCTTTTCAGTCTGTGCTTGGAACTTCTCGGCACACGCCATACACAGTGTGGACGTTTTTTAATCTGGTGTACATGAACATGTTTAAGAAGGCGTGTCTCTTCTTTTCAAAGACAAGTTCCACATATCTATGCAAAACTACCTAGATGTCACTAATTAGAAAATTTACGATCAATATTTGATCATGAGTTTTGGCTTATGTTACCATGTTTGCTCAGAAATTTCTAGGTTCCGTATATTTTTAATAATAATGAGTACACGTAGTTTAATATTGAATTAATAATTGAGTTGCATCCGAAGTATTGAGTGATGGTAAGTGGTAAGTATTGAGTGATGGTAAGTGGTAAGTATTGAGTGGTGGTAAGTGGTAAGTATTGAGTAGTGGTAAGTGACGCATATCTAGATCCAGATCTATAGTAGGATGAGGTTCAGGTGTTATTAATGAAGCAACCCCCCCCCCCCAAGTTTTTGAAGAATGAAGCGACGTAACATCCGTATCACTGACTCATGGACATTTTGTCTAGAAGAATGAAAATGTAAATAAACGGGCGAACTAATAAGACAAAACAACTATCTGAGTGAATTAATGCATGAATGAAAGTTAAGATATCCGTACAAGTTCTAAGATGAAATATTTGTATCCAACTTAGTTAATATTAAACTTTAGGGAAACTGTGAAAAATACAGTGGGAGAAAAACTGCAATAAAACTAAACCTCTGTACATTTGTATCACGGTATTAATACTACTGTTATCTTTTTTTCATCCAGGGTGATATCATTAGCTAACAGTTAGTTTGAAGTATGGCACTGCAATTAAACGAAATATGCATCTAATTAGTAAAGAATGTAGAAGGTTGACATCTACCGCAAAAAATAATATAAATTGCAGACGTTGATACAAATTATACAAAGGTTAACACACTGTTTTGACAGGTATACCACAGTTGCAACGTACAAACGATATGCGGTCATAAAATCAGGAATAATTGTTAAAATTTTTGTAGAGGTATAATTTCCTAAAGCTACAAAATCAGATACTTGTTTAAGGTGTACCACAAACTATTCCATAAAACTGTACCAGCGTTAGCAAAATATTTCTTACATTGCTCGTCCAAAATTGTGGTATGTATCAATCAATGTTTCCACTCGATCGTATGTTAATATTCAATCATTATTTCTACTCGATCGTGCGCAAATATGCCCTGGGAAAGGAAAGAAAAGCAAAAAACTAGAATGAACACAAACGGAAACCAAGACAGGTGAACGTAGAACCACAAAATACATCCAAGCCAGGAATACGTAAAATAACAGCAGAGGATGGTAGTGTTTCTATTCCTATGAATACTGTCACGGGCTCCAGTTAGAATGTTATCAAGAAACAACAGTATGAGATTCTTTTTATCAATAAAGTTAAATGCGAATCCGAAAACACCATACACACAATCTATCCATATGGTTGTACAAAACCATTAAAATTATTTGGAACATTTACAACACACATTTTGGTTGAAAACCGCAAATTGGAGAAAACAGGGTCTGATATCAAGGGCATTGAGGAAAAAAAAAAACACCTCGGAGGTTTGAAACTAGCCCTGATATTACAATGAAAGATGATGAAGCAGCAATGAAAACTACTATCAACACTTTTAAGAAATACTCCGATTGTTTTGAGTCTTGGAAAGCTTCAGATTTTCAGTTAAAGATTCCGATCGACACTAAAGTGCAGTCCATTGCACAACCAATGACAAGAGTTACATATACTTTACGTGACAAGCTGGGTAGAAAACTCGATGAGCTGGAAAACAAAGTAAATGGGCCAAGCACCCGTAGAGGCTGCACCTAGAGGGATATCAGATTATGTGTGGACATGAGAAGGGCGTGCATAAACGTAAGGGGTAAATGCTATCCAATCCCGTCGATCACCGGAACTGTAAACAACCTATCTTACTCATGACACCTGCCTCATAGTGATTGTGACTCTGAAGTGATTATAAAGTGACTGTTATATGTCACATTTACAGGCTCCATACATTTGAACGATGCTATTGACTTTATGATGTAAACCATTGTGCCGTCTTGTAATTTGTTTTTGACAGTTTCACCCCTGTTTTATTACGAACCACCAACAGTTGATAACCACCAATATTAAGTTTTTATATATCTCCTTTACTATGACATGGTTCGTTCGATGATGCCTATATCCTTTCCTATATCCTATATTAGTGTATTCTTGAAGGAAACGCGGTGGACCTGTACAGCTCTTATCATTTGGAAATTCATTGGTAAACGTATAAAGTAATGTTTGCGATGTTCCAGAAGCATGGAGGATGATTCAACACTGAAACAGATGCATGGATTTTTCAAACGATTTAATATTTCCCTCAAATCAACATACTATGCATTTTTCAGAAAATAAAATTTAAATTAAAAAAAAAATTAATGAGACGCAATAAAAGTCACACAGGTCATATATGCGCATTTATTGATCTTAAATTTAAAATTTAATACTAATTTTGTTTAAGCAAAGCCTATTCAATCCTGAAGATTGAATGCTCTGCATCTTAACTGTCCTCAAGAAACCCCGACGAAAATTATCGATCGCTATGGACTTCTATCATGGTGACCAGGTAGTAAATTGGATCAAGAAAACAATACGTCGAGTCTAATCGTCACTAGGGTAGTACAAATTTATTTCATTGTGACATCACAGCGCGCGACCTTCATTCCGGATTTCATACCAGATCACACATTCTGTTTGATCTCGTGGAAAAAATGTGGAAGAACTTTAGGATTGATTTTGTCGTATGTCTTTCTCGGGGCGTGTAAATATTGACTTACAAAGGAATACGGATGTCTGAGGACCAAATAAAGTGAATATTTGCCATTAAAAGGTATGTATAATGAATTTATAAATTCCTATTACTGAAATAATCGACGTCGAATGCCAACATGGCCTATTTGAATTTTACTATAATTATGGTTACGACATAATCAACCGATACATCTCTCTCTCTCTCTCTCTGAGCTTCATCCTTAAGATTACTTGGTCCTTAAATGAAACAGACCTCTGTTATGTCTGCACTCTTGGAAACTTTGTTATCACTACTTCTTTTGAAATTGAGTCTTATAGGAATTTGCAATAAAAAAAACTTTAGCCCTAAACGAAAAACGACACCGATCTAGCCTTCGATATGGTCACCACCTTGATTATCTTGTCTTCGCTTTTCCTCCTGAATGGGTGTTCTTTATGGCTTGAAGTTTTCATTGTGGAGTATGAGGTATGTGAATGTCAATAGCCGTCATGGCGGCCATCCTGAACATCCCGGTATCACTGCTTCACATGAACGAATGGTATAAATTTACATTAGATCTTCACTAAATCACTTCTTACGAAATGCAGTTGGTCGTAAACGCAAATGCTGCCGATACGAGTTGTAAAAATGGAGACCTTAAATAGAGTACTTGACGATCACTCTTACCCACCATTTCGTTCGTGAGCAGTTATCGTCTTATTACAACCTATTTTATTACTTTCATTCGTAACATGGGAGAATCTGAGACGACATCCATTTTGAAAATCTAATTATCGGTATTCCTCTGATGGTCGAATCAACATCAGGTTTTCATCGTATTATTCTTTTGTAAAATGTTGGTTGTCGAAAGTGGTTCACATTTGATCACCAACATAACAGCCATCTTGAAAACTTTGTTCTTCTAAAACGATATTCATGCTGACTAACTTTTTATGCTTAAAAAAACCGCTTCTTAAGACACTTTTTTATTCCTCAATGAAAACTGTGCGAGTGAATTCTTCTAGATCGTCGTCATTGTAGTCATCTTTAAAACTTTGTTATTGATATTCGGCCACGAATATGTCCTTTCAGCCACTCTGTGAGACAAATACCCTCAATGTTAAATGCTTTATTTTCACATCAAATGTGGTATGGATCAATGGTCTAGTATCCCATCTTCTACAAAATAACAGTTGCAAGATAACTGCCAGTTTTTCGTTTCAAATATTGCATGTTAGCGCATTGCTGTCGTTAACTTGTAACTCGCGAAACATGACGGACAAATTACATATTTAATTGACGTTTGCTTTTATTATTTGGATAATAATTGGCATCAACTACGTAATGAATAAAACCGCATCAGTAGCAGCATCTTTATAGTTAAGATGTATATAAAATATGTCCATTTATTATGTACTCGTAATCGATCAAGATATAACTTCAAACATTACATTGGGAATTTACAAATAGTCTCAGGTGAAACATTTTCTTAATATATTTTATGATGTTAGGGACGTTTTACAATTAGCACAAAATAACAAAAGATACATAATTGTTCATGTTCTATTAAATTGGTATTAAATCTTTATTAGGGTAGAAAATGTAACTCATGTAACAAGGTCTTGAAACAAAATTTTATTTCTCTATTTAAAATTCATAATATATTTGGGAGGCAGCGATTGACAGGTTTGGTGCTGGAAGTAGCTATACCACATCTGTTAATAATAATTTTCTATTCAGCTCTTCATTGCCTCTTAATTTGTCAACTTTCTTGACAAATTTGGCCGCCAATACTGATTCTGATGTAATCTAACTATGGAAATATTTGTGTACAGTGCTCAAGAAATCCGATAGCCCGACACTTAGGACCCCTCTAATTTCATATCGGGCTCCTCCTGTATTATACGTGAGGTGCCCGTCCGGCTTGTGGAAAACAAACATTAATTTCCCTGGGAAAACTTTGATCGCGCTGATGAAAAGTTCTTTTCAAGATCTTGACATGCCATAACAAGCGTGTCATGTTGATTTTACTCCCAACATCCATGACACAATTTTCAATAATCTTGAAAAACACAAACAGAAACCACGTCATTATATAACCATATTTATATAGCATGTATGCGTAGTAAACAGTTATGGCTGGAGCAAATGTAAACTATCCTTTAGGCAGTTTAAAGAGAGGCTAAGATATCGGGGATACACCTCCATTTCCTGTCTTGCTTAGCCAGCTGACTATATATAGCTATTTGGATGTGCTTTAAAACGTAGTGAGCGAGCCCGTTGTGCTAAATTGCATGCCCATTTTGTACAGCGTGTGTATAAATGGTCAACAGTCGTGGTTGTAGTTCATTTAAAACTATCATTTGGGCAGTTTAAACAGAGGCTAAGACGTCAGGTATAAACCGATATTTTCACGTATTGCTTAACTGGCTTACAATAGCTAGTGTGATGTGTTTGAAAAATGCGGTAGGTGAGCCCATTGTGCTAATTTGCATAGGTATTTAACTACAAAGTGGAACAACCCAATATCAATAGTTAAATGAAAGAGATGCTAGATGCATATAGGAGAACAAAAATTATTATATATCATTGCCTTGAATAAGAATGTTTAAGCCGTCTGCAGTAAAGATTATTGACAAGTTTGTGAACAGCGGCAACGTTTGTCTGAAGTAGGATTTTATTCCATATATAAAACGGTAAGCATGACTATTTCAGCTGTCTGAAAGTGTTCAAGTGTGATTCATTTTAAAGGCGATTTAGGAAGCAAAGCAAGCAAAGCCCAGCAAAATTAAATTTCAAAACTCTTGGTGAATGGACTTTTACTTTACGAAGCACGGCAGAAACAAAAAAGGGGTTTGGGATTTAATTCTTTGCACATAGGCAAAACAACATATCGACATACTTCATTCCTGTTTACCAAGTCTGTCGAAATAGGAGCACCACCTCTATGTAACATATTCGACATGCTGTAATGAACATTCAGATTAGTTCTCTTTATTATTATGCGTTATCTTTCTGCCATTTAGGTCATTTCGTGCACTTTGGTAGGGCATCTGTGTACACTGAACACATTCATAGCATATATCCTTTAGCTGGTTCCTTGTCTATGATAGCCCATGACCATCATAAATTTCACTAATAAGAAGAGAGTTTTGATCAAACAGTATATTTGTGAGTCCTTTCATTATTTTATGAACACAGTGGCTTGTGTACTTACAAACGGATTTTGACTAGATTTTTATAGAAATAGATTTAAAGGTCAAATGTTGCGACCTTGCTATTTCCTTGCCAAGGTTTGCGAACATGACCACACAAACAAATTTTAATATGAATGGATTCTTTGAAACGACGGAGGAATTCAAAGCACAAATACCAATATCCGTGCTACAAATTACTCATAAAATCTAATTTAGAGAAATGGCAAATATTGTCATATTTGTAGCTTTTGTTTTTTTACAATATTAAAATAAGTGCTTTGTGTGCATGTGTATATCCGTTGTATTTATCATTGCATGTATTACAATTTGTGTGCATGTGTGTATCCGTGTGTTTCCGTGTCTTACAATTTGCATGAATATGTTTATTAGTGTTTTCATGGTTGTTTGTCTTTCAGTTTCTGTTTATGTGCGTGTCCTTGTGTTTTCGTCATTGCTGGCCTTAAAGTTTGTGTGCATGTGTGGATTGATGTTTTCATCATTGTTTGTCTTACAGTTTGTGTACATATGTGTATTTGTGTTTTGTTTGTACCGTGTATTATTGTGTTTTCTTCCTTTTCTTGCAGTTTGTTACCTGAGTGTCTTAATACTATTGGTATTGTCCCTGTCTTATCTATAATAACTCGGTTCCAACAACCTTTCATACTTATGATACCTAACTCATAGTGACTGCGATTGTGAAGTGATTATGAAGTGACAGTTTTATGTCACATTATAGGTTCCATAGATTTGAATGATGCCACGTTATTTATGGTGCAAACCGTTGTGCCTTCTTGTAATTTATTTTTGACAGTTTCACCCTTGTCATACTACGAACCACCAACAGTTGATAACCGCCAATATTAGGTTCTCATACATCTCCTTTTCTTCTTTCCTTAGCCATGGTTTAATCTATGATGCCTATATCCTTTCCTATATCCTATATTCTTGAAAGAAGCGCGGTGGACCTCTTGATAGCGTTCCGAAGTCGCCATCAGAAGGGCGCGGATTTTGAATCTTGCCAAGACCAGATTTAGTTGGTCGCTTTGGCGTGTTCCTGGGGAAGGTCCATTATCCAATTGCCTTGGCACGATGGATGCAGCCTTTCCGATGTTCTTGTGTAGTTTATACACCAAGGAAACCTACTAAAGAAATGATGCAGTCTTGTTTAAGTCCCATTGGAGGAACAGTGTACCATCAGTGACACGAAATTAATTGTACATGCATAGTCAAAGCTTTTACCATTCTCAGTGATCCTACCTAACACCGTTTCAACCAATAATAACTTTCTGATTCTTACCTGTCAATACGAACTTCGCATCGGTCAGGATATGCTTTCTAAATTAGTCGAAATAAAATTGTTTGCATTTATTTACTTTCTTGCCTTTGAATTTCAGATTGTTTTGACCTAATGCTTTGTACCGTCAGCTGTACTTATACATCAGAATTCCACATGCTGCTTAAGTATAGTTCCTTGTAGTATTTAAAAAACTCGTCGATAGAGATATTTGGGTATTAATTTTCGTAGACATTCACCATCGATCTTTTTAGCTTCAATTTTAAAGGATTTTATCTGTACGATTATTATCTGTAACAAGTAGAAGCAAACCATGTTCGTTTTATCTTCCGGTAGCTCAAAGGAACCAGTCATATTTATGAAAGTGTACACTTTTTATTCTCTGAAATGAATCCATCTTACTCGGACTGTTCTATGCAAGATCACGTTTACATTGACCCTAACATCCTAATGACAGAGTAATTAAACAATCACAGAGATCCTAAAGTTCCATTGGAATGGTTCGCATGACGTGGCCTTTTTTACAGCCATTAATAATCTAAGCTAGCTCGCTCTCTCTTTCTCTCTCTCTCTCTCTCTCTCTCTCTCTCTCTCTCTCTCTCTCTGTTTACTCTCATACGCTACGAGCATGTGTCGAAGATTCGACATACTAAAATGCATCGTCTAAACATGTCTCAATGTCGTTATACATATTGCGTTTAGATTTAAATAAAAATAATATTTTAAAAAAAAACTACCGCACAACACCATTTCTTGGATACGGGATGAAACTCTACCTCTTCAATTACCAACAGTTAACGGCCAATTAATTTTTGCCCCTAAACCATGGGAAGGATGAAACTGAAATTAAGCGGGACAGACAGGCCGTTTCAGTAATGATGTAATTCGTGTGTTTTAATGGTGTGTATGCCTCTAGATGACTGGTTACTTCATTTCCTTCGTTCAAAGTTGCTATTACTTAGCAGTTTTTTTTTTGTTAGGACAGTCACTTTAACGAATGTGCATTGTTCACGGATGCTTACAATAAATTAGAAGTGCACTAGGGCTGCGTCACGATATAACTCCGCAGTTATGACACTATCAAAACACTGGTATGACCTTTTTACCATGTTTCTAAAATAAAATACACGAAGTCTCTAATGTATTTATACTTTTTAATGACCCAGATTTATTGACGAAAGATGGAGGAGACATCACGAAGCGACCAATATAGCACACGCGGCGACCATAATGTAGTTTGTATTCCATTAAATGACTTTGAGTTTAACCGTCAAGTTCCAACAGACAAGCACAGCACAGACGAACCGGAAAGAATGGTTCCGTCGTCAATACTAAGGAAGTTACAAAATATAAAGATGAAAGTTTACATTTTTGTCCAAAGAATGCTATACGTCCTTTCAATAATTGTAATAAGAGTCTATCTAGCATTTTATATGGCATTTGATCCACCTGGAAATATTTTTCTTTGCATATTATATCCGTTTGTCGTATTTTATTTATCATCGAAAATGGCCGATGGTGGCTTAAATTCTATTGTTCCAATGTTTGGAAGACGATCAAAGGAAAATTGGTTTTCACGACAAGAACAAGACGTATAATTCGAAGGTAGGTGATACACATTTGATATGATTATAAAACTTGCTTCACTTTATTGGCAAATCGACTCGTATAGCTTTCTATAAGACATCTGAGACAAAATATAAATTGAAGTGGGCCTGGATTTCCTACCTTTTTTAAGATATATTGCTTAAATACACATTTATTGTAGGACATCGCGTATTTTACAGAAGAAAATCAACTGCCAGGTTTGATACTGCAAATTAATTTCAAGATAGCTTCTGACTCCATCACACGGAATTTTATGTCCAAACTTCTTCATTTGTTTTCAATTTTGGTGCAGATTGTAATTAGATGGACAAGAATATTTTATAATGAAGCAAATCTTTACGTAATACAAAATGGAACCTTGCTGAAAATGTGTTACAAATAGAAGAGGTTGTATACAAGGAAAATCTATTTCACCATATCTGATTCTTATCTATAGAAATAATGGACATTTTAGTTAGAAATATATTAGATATAAAAAATGACTTTAACAAGAAACTTTTATAATATCTAGATAACATGGGAAAATGTTAGATGGATCAGAAAAGCATTTAAAAAAAAAAAACTTTATTTTTGGTACCATTCAATTCTTAATAAAAAAACAACAAAGGATCATCGAGATTTTATAACAGTTTTATTGAGCAGTTTTCGATAAATATAAAGGTGAATGGGCTATGGCATTAAGTCGTCCACAAAATATTAAACTGGCAAAGTAAAAACATTTACAAATAAATAACGATACTATGTTATGGTGGTTTTAATACAGATTAATTCATTAAATATTGGCACCCATTATATATCCGGATAGAATCGGTATTAGTAACAATGCACTGTTTTCTTCATGCGAATATGCAGGTGAACCAAATATAAATATTTTTATGAAAATAAAGATGTTCACAGTTTCTGGATTAAATAGTAAAACTGAATGTATACCGTTATTGATAAATATTTTCTTGTTAAAAAAATAAAATTCATGTATGTTTCAGAAAATAAACAGTTTTAAAGAATGCATATAATACCTTTTGTCTGAACAACGTATAAGGTGTATGAATGTTGTTTTGTTATAGATAATTTTTAATGTGGTTAAATCCCATTTGTGAGTATAATTGTTGATCCCGAAATTATGATCATGTAAATCAAATCATCATCTCGTAGGGAAGATAATACAATATAAAGTGTCTATTAGGTGAAGATGGGATGGCAAACCCCGACCCATGCCAATCTATTAGAGGGTTAATAAAAAAGTTCAACACACACACACACACACACACACACACACACACACACACAACCTTCTAAATGAAAGACCTGGACTTTAAATAAATAAACAAATCGCAATTGTTAGAAATCATAGTTCTTATAAAGAGATACCTTTTAAACTTTTCGAGAGTATTTTACAGGGAAAGTAATGAAAGCGGAAAGTTCCATACAAGTGTCACCAATAGTTTTCGAGATACTTTATCCCATTCTCAGTCGTGGACGTTTATGAATTCTAGGCCACAACTGAACATTATTGTGAGGGCAGACATACTTTCGCTTGCACTCGGGACAGGATATATATTTTAATCTTTCGGACATGGTGTAGTCATGCATTTAATTCCAAGCACAGAGTCCACGTGTCTATTTTTCACGTCAAACACATTCCCCTGATGTAATTATTTAGTCATATGATTGGCAAGTGTTACTTCATCTAGTCCACAAAGTAGACTACTTCATGAGAAATTCGAACTTACTGGCACAGTAGGCGTAATGAATGCATGAATGTTTAATAACAAGAATATCTAGAAAAATATAGTCGGTATATTCTTGAATTAGAAGAAATACAATTTTATTAATCACAAATTTCCTTTTTTCTCCCATGCAGAGTTTCTACGTTGGTGTGTGTTGTAAGTCTTGCCGTTTTCCTCATAATAGATATTTGAGACAACTTCGATAAATGGATTCCATGATCTGGTCTGGTTATCTTCCTATATTGCTCTTTGTCACCTCAGAAAGGCTTTGCAAGTAAGTCATCTCCCTTTACCTTCCAATCTAATTCGCTTTAAGTTATCATAGGGCATTTTTATCTAACTTTTCTGGTGCATGTGAAAAAAAAGTTGGGAATATTTTCTATCATACCTATGACACTTTATGGAAATATTATATTCGTACTTCGTGGATATAATTGTGGTTGATCATATTCAATCGTGTGTCCGTCTCTCAGTTTCTCCTTATCTACATCGATTGGGAGAAGATGGTCATGTTTAAAATTCTGCTTGTTGAAGATGAGTAGAGGACAACGTACGTTTTATAACTTCGAAAGGTGGGAAGGAAGTCAGTAGGTTACAAAGTGCGGATATTTGCAGCGGCTTCTATCCCCAGTTTTCCTTGTTCATCATGTTTTCTTTTACATTTCTTACCTTCCATGATGCATATATTCAAATACTAGGAACTACTCCTCTCAATAGCTCGCCAGAACATACCAGACAAACAATCTAACATACTTTATTCTCGGTTATACTTATGAAGTGTGACGAAAAACAAGCCTTGCATGTGGCGATTATTCCACCATTCTTTGACCCTTGCTTATGAAAGAAGAAGCCAATAATGGATAAGTATATACGTAGATCAATAGATCGTTGCAAGTATAAAATAGATAATTATTAAAGAAATTGTAATATTTACGTGTGACACCACTTAGGCACTGACAATAAATGACAACGAGGGTCTTAAAGACTAGTCATTACATGTCAACCTTCAGCTTCATCAACCATTGTAGGTAAACAAACAATATATACGTTAAGCTGTATTTGACAACATAATTAAAAGCCAGCTGCATGCATTTAACGTGTTTTTATCAAAAGGTGGACTGGATTCCTATTGTCTGGGGAGTACTACCGCAGTTTGGACTAGATATCTTGATTCTCCGCTGGCGAACTAGTTACATTGCTTGTAAGTGGGTCGGGGAACAGATGACTACGCTGCTGGAATACACCGACACCGGATCCAAATTTGTTTTGGGAGAAAACTACATTCTTCATCCTGTGTCATTTAAAGCAAGAAGCCTTGCATCTTGCAAAACGGTTATCCATCACTTTCTCTCTTTTGTTAAAAAGAAATACTTGCAATAGCTAAGGCTTACGTTAATGTCAAAGAATGTCGTTATTAACTCCAAATGTACAAGCGACCCTGTTCAACCCCAAATATGTCTTTCTTCCAATCGTATTATTGAAGTACAAAAATGAAAAATTAAATGGATAAAGAAACCTTATTAATAGTTTGAAAGCTGTACCGTTTCTTGTTGAAGGTTTTGTTTTCTGTTTGTGTTATATATATATATATATATATATATATATATATATATATATATATATATATATATATATATATATATATTCTTGAATGCAAGTACTCAAGTGTACGTTAGCTCGCTGGCTAGCTAATTAAAGAGAAATAATTTTATAAAATCGAAAATTACATTATTCCCATGCAGATTCTGCCTGTGGTGGTGTTCTTCAGCTTCATCGTACATGTTCTTGTATTATCTGGGCGTCATGCAGATCATAATCAAAGCAAACGCCATCTTTCTCCAGTCTTCATGCAGACGACACCCATCGAATCCTTTTCTACCGCGGCCCACATCTTCATTGGTCATTTAATGGTACGAGAAAGGTTCGACACATCTTGATAGGTACGAGAAAGGTTGACACTCATTTTGACACGTCAGGTAATGATACGGTAAAGGTTCGGCACACATTTTGTCATGTCACGTCTATGGTACGAAAACTGTTCGGCACACATTTTGACTGGTCAGGAAAGAATATGAAGAAATTTCAGCACAAGTTTTCGTTGGTCTGCAAATGATACAAAAAGTTAAATACACATATTCATTGGTCAGGTGAGGATACATAAGAGGATAGCACACACACACACACACACACACACACACACACACACACACACTTTAATTGCTTAGGTAAAGTTAGTTGCAACTCCAGTTTACATTCTCGTTAATCAGGTGGCAAGATATAATCCACTTGCAGTTCATACAAAGCTATATAAAAGAATGAACCATCAAATCTGGTATATTACGAGGAACGTCGGGGAATAATTGTCTGCATTCAATATAATCATTATGGTCCAGCCGATAAAATGATTATATTTTTATCCCCTGACTAAAATATTTGTACAATTTATTAACACAAAGCTTCTTTATTCTGAGGCTCAATATATTTCACTTCATACACAGAATTCTAACCTTTAAAAAAATATCGGGAAAGTTGCACATTTTTTGTAGTATTTTATTTGGGGGATTTGGATATTTGGATGAGTAAGATGAACGGCTTTGTCTTCTATCTCGGAACAAAATTGGCAAGCACACTCTTTGCTCTAGGATCACAGCAGGGTAACCATGTTCTTAAAATAATCAACACTGCCAACTACTCTCAAAAATAATATATATATATATATATATATATATATATATATATATATATATATATATATATATATATATATATATATATAAAATGCTTCATATTGTGTATTTTGTCGAAACAACGTCTGTATTCTTACGAAAAAGAAAAGATTTTTCATTTTTGTTAACACATTTCATGCGAGGATTGATACTGTTAAGGTCAAAACGGTTGTGACTTCAAAGAGAGAACATCTTTAAATACAAGATTTTAATGATTGTGGGTTTGCTTCAAAGTACTTTCCTCCTTCTAAATGCAAACGTTTCAAACTTTGGTGTGGCCCTAGCAGGATTACAGGATAGGTATCCAATTTATTTTTGTCACTTGATTTCGGTTTGCAATTAACAGCCGATTTTTTCTTCGTTTTCATATACGATAGTGACACGAGTTACAAATGCTACTTAAAAATGTTATTAATATATTTAATAACGATTTTATTTTACTAAAAATGTGTACCGTTTGTCGTAGAGTATCACGGGTATGCAATACTATGGGTGACACATAGCAACATGCCATGTAAGTTTCAGTCACTGATAGTTTCCATTATACATACAGAAAACTAACTATAACAAAGTTAATACTGGAAGTCTTATTTTTGCTGTTGTAGTTCGCATTTAGGCATTTCTTGAAGGCACCTCACTAATTGCATCCATGTATGCTAGAGGCTGTATATATATATATATATATATATATATATATATATATATATATATATATATATATATATATATATATATGATAAATTTTAAGATTTGCACATCCTAATGTGGAGGGAGAGAGAGAAGGGAGAAAAAAGAAGAAGAAGAAGAAAAAGAAAATAGGCCTAAATATGGAATGAATTAGTTCCAAAAGTGATATCGCCACTCTGGCGATATATTCTTTCTCTCACTGATACATTACAATATCTCTTATATGATATACTAAGTAACCTGTTATAATGATACAAAAACACATTGAGGTTACCCTATTGAGACATGGAATGAAATGTAACTTTTAACCAGGAAATTTTGTTTTTACGTAACACTTTTATGGCTATGTGGTGCCGAGGAAATGGGTGCTAATGTCTTTTCCCAAGGATACACCAACGGAGTAGACCTAACCGTATATCGATCTAGTTCGATAAATCAACCCCAACAAAATCTCTGTTGATACTGATGGACGATATGTGTGTCTGATGTCACCTGTTCATTAAAATGTGCAAATTTTGCTGCATGCAAATCTTTCCGGAACAAACCTGCATACACTTTAGATACATACCGGTAATTGGTAACAGCCATATCTAGAGCTAAGTTCAAAATTACTACACGACAGAGGGTTGTGCTGTTCCACGTGTATTTACAAGTCACTAAGCGTAGGATTTGCTCCAGAAATATAATGTACATGCGACCAAAAGAACCATTCAGCCGACGGTAGCTCTACAGCCGAGAGAAATACCTGTAAGTGTATGAAAGGTACACCGATATGTGCAACCAAATTTTCTGCAGATTTTTGCATGTTATAATGGTGATATGAACACCTAAACGACCAATCAATATCATCACAGGTAAGGAGATGATTTATTTGCCGAATAACGATCGAACCCGCAACGCTTGCAGTCCGACACGCCACCAACTAAGCTACCGTGGCTCCCTTGTAAACAGAAACGATGCAATTCAGCATGAATCTGTAAGGGTCGACAATAATCGAAAGACCCAACATTTTCCAGCAAGTCTCAGAGTTTGGTTTCAGTTTGGTGTTTTACGGCACATTAACACGGGTAGGTTAATTAGTGCCCAGCAAGTGTCTTGCTCAAAGACACGCAAAAGTAGCTGACCCCGGAACGTCCGATGGAAGGATTCGAACCCGCACCCTTTCGGCCGTGAGTCAGACACTCTTACTACTGAACCACTCTCAGAGTTTGTATCATCACAATGAACATGTCACCATAAATCAAGTTTGAAAAAAAAATTTGATTTCGACTCAAAACCGAAATTCTTTGTGGCGCAATTGGTACCAAAAGCACTTTACTATTTTGTATTCTGTTCTAACTGAATTATTCTCGAATCAGTTCTTATTTCCTCTTATTTCCTCTGTTTCTTATTCACGCGCATTTATTGTAAACAAACTATTAGCACTCGTATATTAACTTGAATCAATAATTTCATTTACACAAAGATCTAGGCACAAAAATAATTTAATGTATTTAATTATTAACCGGGTAGAGTCCAGCGTTGCCCTGAAGCCTTTCTTGTCTCGGTTGACCCGCTCTGAGATGAATTCCGTAATGACCAGTGGTTTTGCTACAGTGGCTGGCACGGTCATTGCTGCGAATATAGAGTTGGGGTAAGAAAAAAATCAATATGAGAGAAACATGGTAAGTGAACCAATCAGGCGGAGATAGTACTTGAAAGTTTTATATAGGACAGAGATGTTTTGGGCCTCTATTCAGGAGGGAAACTGGATGAAAAGCGATAATCGGCTATCCTTAAAACCAATTTGGAAGAGGGAGAACGAGAAGATGAAGATAATTAGGTGAAAGACATTAGAAAAGACTTCAGAGAGACCAATATCAATCTAGACACGATGACGCTGAATAAGCTTAGGTGAAGATAAGTTAAAAATGACAAGTTCAATGCAAAGCATAAAAGGAGTAAGAAATTAAGTGCATGTAAATGAAACTTTAAAAAGTTTATGATAGCTTTTCAATCGATAGGTTTATTAGTTTATTGCAGATCTACATGACTGCTTCTGTTTCGAATTTCTTTTCTCTTTCCGTTATTGTGAGCTAAGAAAGCGTTTTTTTTTTGTTTTTTTTTTCCTTTTTACCGCTAATTCTCTCGACGTTTCATTCAACTATCCAAAGTCTATGTAAGTGCATCACATTTGCATAGACATTCTTCACAAAGAAATAGTTATGGCAGTATGATAAAAGCGAAAACAAAGTGATTAAAGATCTTTTGCCGAGCTACTATGAACAAGGTCAGTCATTTTGTTATTGATATCTTACCACAAGTAATGGTCAATATGACAATCAATCAATGAAGTAATGAACAAAACGATCAACCGATCGACAAAATTATTCATTAAACCATCACCATTATCATAGCCGACAACAACATTACCAACAACACGATTAATAAACACAAAACTGATTGCAATGATGCTAATAGATAGTTGCTCTGGAACGAAGAAACGATTAAGATCAGTAGGAAAATCACAATCAAAGATAATAGAGAGGAACACTTATAAATTAATAAATTCTATAAAGACAATCTGGATAAAATATATCTAGATCAAGCAATAAGGATCAGTGGAAGATTACGTTTGAAAACGCATTATCTAAACCATGGGGTAAAACTATGTTGAATGAGACTGCACATCATCGCACGTAAAGAACAATTAAAACATAAATACTCTTGATAGGGAAGTAGTTGTTGCCTCGGGAATAATTAACTTTGTCGATGATGCAACACGCTATTTTTGAAGAGATAGCATGACATAATTATATGCGACATATGAACTGTGTGAAGCACATATATGGCTACAGAATATCGTTATGGACGGATGGAAAGTTAACTTAAAGCGGTCATCTAGCGTTTGGCCGATATGGATATCGGGGAGATTATGCTGTTAAAAGTGACAATAAGTTTAACATGATGGGTCTGTATGGGCACAAGGGAACAAGAATTGGCCAAAACAATGTGTGACCGACGAGCGCTTACACCTACTCACCAGCACCTACATCTACTCACCAGGACCAATAACTACTGACTAACATTCACACTTACTGACCAACACTTATTCCTACTAATATCAGTGTAAGGGTAAGGTGTAAAGTAAGAGGGCTAAATAGAAACCAAACCCTATAATCAAAACCAAACCCTACAAGTCTATAAACTGCTCACACATAAACATGCTAATATCGCTCATACTTATATACTGTCACACATGAAAGACAGATAGTAGGGGCTTACGTTTTATTTTGAATATTAAACAATAAATAAAAGAAAAATGAATGAATAAAACATAAAACAGATAACTTTGGCAATGAGTGAGTAGTATCTCTGTTTATGGGAGATATGGATGTACATGAAAATGGCCGTTGGATGTTAATAAAAGACATTATGTTGGAGCGCGCCTGAAATGGTTACTTATACTTGAAGCGACGAAAGTACTTTTGCTTTTGTGGTTAGTATTATTCCATCAATAGTATCTTCTATTCGAGAGAATGATTGGATTTGGATTTGGCTATCTGCCATTTGGTGTCATCTCCGGAAGTTTTGCACCTCCTCCTTATCCTTCTGTACTATTACCATCACTACCCGATTAGGGCGATGGAAACAAAGAAATAAGAGATGCGGACCTTTTTGCAGCTCCAAGAAGAAGAAGAGACTATAGTACAAAACATGAAGAATAAAAGAGAAAGGAACAAAAGGTGAATGTAATAAACATACTGAAGTGGGCGAAGAACTTCAGAAACTGCGAGTCTGTTACGTGACATTCTAGCTGAGCTTAAATAGCTGAGAACGCTGTATGACGTCTCTTTGGTGAAACCTACAAGAAAGAGGTCTTCACCTCCTAACATTTCTAGACCCTTCATTACATAGGCCACATCGACTATCACGAGACGCAAGCAACGGCAGCAGCTACCACTACAGAAACAGTGGGAATTGGACGTGGAAATTGTTTAAGACAGTTGATGCTGATGTTGTCAAGTCCATAAATTTTTATTTAAAAAATTGTTAAAAACAAACGACCTTTTTTCTGAGCCACATATATGTCTCAGAAAATGGACACTACTCACTAGTGTGAAATTTATATATAACCACCCACCCACCCCCGCCCCACCATCCTACAACATATATGTGTCCTTATTTTTGTTTGTCTATATCTTATGAATAAATTAACAAAACTGAACACACTGATATACTTGGTATATTCTCTTGAATAAGAACCACATTACATTTGAAACAGGTTATTTCATAAAGGCAATTTATTCTTTTTTTAGGAATGTCTTGCTTTGGATTCCTTAGAGGAAATGTTGTTTCTTATTCTTCTGAAAGCTCTTCCTTTTCCTTTTCTTATAATTTCGTTTGCTGTTTATGACACTGATTTTTTTTTTTTACAAAGATAACAGGTATTTTCACTTTGTCACTGGACCTGATTTCTCCATTCTCACAGGATCGCTTGCCATAACGCTGTGTACATTCTATAGCCCAATATCCTTTTTCATGAGAGACATAACGTGTACCTTTTCTTGTATCTCAAGATGAATAGTCTTGGGTGTCGTCATAGGTCTAACTGGACATGTATATTTTGATCACTCTCTGTAACTCTCTTACAAGAAGTGTCGTCTTGGAATGCTGCTCCAATTTCACTGGTTAAATGATAGTATTTGAAGGCGGTGGGTGGAGGGGGCCATAGAAGGCATAATCATCTAAGGCGCTCTCCTTTACAGATCACTCATATTTTACCTCAGTCCTCGTGGGTAAGAGGCTCAGCTCGACCAATGTGAGTGTGTGAGAAAGCTTGGCAGTAGCTTCACGTGGATCGGTGGCTCTTTCTGGGATCTTCCTCCACCAAAATATACTGGTCGCTATGTATAGCTACGATATGCTGAAAAATGGAGTTAAACCCCACAAAACAAACTAAACCCTCGTAAGTACGGTTCGTAATATAATAATGTTACGTGTAGGCTCGTACAAATGTAACAGAAGAAAAGAGTGAAAGCCAACAAGCTTTGTATATTTTAACAAAATAATTTATTTCCCTAGAAAACAATGTAAAAATTGGTAAATGGGACTTACAGTTTGTGACTATAATCCAAAATTTGATCCTAAGAATGAAAACACAAGTCCTATCACTAAATAGTTCTTTTAGAATCCAGGTTCGAATCTCGACGACACACAAATATGGAAGGCGATGACGTCAGATGTGGTCCAATGTACGAATATCAACAATTCCTCAATTGAATCACAGTTTTTGTTTCCGAATAATTCCAGAACAAATTTCCATGAATATCTTTCAGAATTTTTTATAAGAAAGTCAACTTGTTGAGTTTCCAGGAGAATAAATTATTAAATCCAAAATCAGATGAAAAACAAACAATCTGGCAACAAATAAAAATAACACCTTGTTCCTTCAAGATGTTAAAACGACTCTGCCAGAAGAATATTAAGAATGCGTATTTAAACCCCCAAAACATCATTTCAAGTCTCGCGAGATGGGTCATGTGGTCTCTTACTACAAGAAATCCATCACGTACGCCAGTGTAACCCCACTTAAAAACCAATCACAAAAAAGCGTTGTCTACACATGGTGATCACGCAATCAAAGTATGGCCCTGATACTGACCAATCATTTTAACTGCCTATTTACGAAGTTCCCAACCTAAGACGAACTAGGTTAACTAAAAATAATTCTCATGTAACACTTTTACGTCTTAAATAAACAACATTTGCTAAAAGAAAATATCGAAGAATTTTGAATCCTTTCAATAATCATTACAATAAAATGTAATGAAACAAAAATAAAATAAAAAAGAATTTTAAAACTAACACACAAGCAATTTAATTACATATACGTAACACTTCCCCCCATAAAGAAAAAAGAAAGATTTATATAATAAAGCTTTCTTTTTACCATATGTAAATTATATATGCGGTAAACAAAATTACATAAGAATTCTTATAAATTATATAAAGTGTATATGAAATAATATTTCTATACACGGGAAAGTACATCTGCAATCAAATTGTCTTTTCCTTTGATGTGCCTGATGTTCAGATTATACTCTTGCAAAAACAAACTCCACCTTAATAATCTTTGATTTTTATTTTTCATCTTGTCGATGAAAGTAAGGGGGTTGTGATCACTATACACAACAACTGGAGAAGGAGCCGAGCTAATGTAAACTTCAAAATGTTGTAATGCCAAAATTAAAGCCAAACATTCCTTCTCGATTGTTGAGTAATTTCTTTGGTGCTTATTTAATTTCTTAGAGAAATAGCACACTGGGTGATCAATACCATTTCTGTCTTCTTGAATCAATACTGCTCCAACCCCAACATCACTTGCATCCACAGACAATTTAAAAGACTGATTGAAATTTGGAGCTGTTAGAACCGGCGCACTTTTGAGTATTGCTTTTAACCTATCGAAAGCTTCCTGACATTTTTCGGTCCAGAGAAACTTATTTCTCTTGCTTAACAAATTTGTCAGAGGTTCAGCAATATTAGAAAAATTGGAACAGAACTTTCGATAGTATCCGGCCATTCCCAAAAATCGCATTAATTGCTTTTTACTGACAGGCACAGGAAAATCAGAGATAGCCTTCACCTTAGCATCAATAGGTTTAACTTGACCATGTCCCACAATATGTCCTAGAAAAGTTACACAAGCACGGCAGAACTCACTTTTAGATAAATTGATTGTCAAATTAGCATCAGTGAGTCTTTCAAAGAATTTCCGAATCGTGGCTAGATATCTTTTCCAGCTGTCGTTGTAGATGATGACATCATCAATATAAACATCACAATTATCTAGACCGGAAGTAATCATATTCATCAAGCGTTGAAACGTACTTGGAGAACCCTTCATCCCAAACGGCATTACTTTATATTGATAGAGTCCATCTGGAGTCACAAACGCCGAAATTTCTTTCGCTCTTTCCGTAAGTGGAATTTGCCAAAATCCTTTCAGAAGGTCAAATTTGGTGACGTACTTGACATTTCCAATTTTATCAATGCAATCATCGATCCTTGGTAACGGAAATGAATCTGTTTTTGTCACGCTGTTCACCTTCCTATAATCAGTGCACATACGGAAAGTTTTATCCGGTTTCGGAACAAGTATGCATGGTGAACTCCAATCACTTTTACTGGGCTCTATGAAATCGTTCTCCAGCAAATACTGAATTTCCTTTTTCAAGTACTCCTGTTTGAGAGGGTTCATCCTGTATGGGTGTTGTTTCACAGGTTTTGAATCTACAATTTCAACGTCATGAAAAATTTTGTTTGTCCTCGTAGGAATATCCGGAAACAAGTGCTCATATTCTAATAATAACTGTTTAAGTTCATTTCTTTCTTCTTGTTGCAAATGTAAAAGTTTCTGGTCTAGATCTTTCATAATTTCCGAATTCCGAAGATTTGTTGCTCCAAGTTCAACGGTGTCCAATTGAATTTCTTCACTTAAATCCTCAGTTGGTGGGACATGTACAACTAAATTAATTGTAATAATTTACTTGGCTATCTCTTTCAATATACTAGTACTCCATTAGTTTATTTAGACCAGAGTACTATAATAATTGTACTCATTCAGTTTCTTCTTTACTTTATAAGGGCCGTAAAATCTAAATTGAAGAAAATTTTGAAGAATGAGCAAGAGAGAATGAACTCTATTACAAGACTCAAATATTCTCTCAAGTAAAGTTTTGTGAAACCATAGTTTCACTTTTGACTTGAATTGCGGAGTGCCAAATTCAAGCATAACATGCTGAAAAAGTCCAGACATGAAATTTGACCTTTGACCTGATTGGACAAATTTGGGAAGGCCAAATTCAGTAAAAAAAACTTTATCAAAGTTTTTACTATAGTATTCCTCAAAGGAATTGCCTCTGGGAATTTTGTTGACGAACACATAATGGTCAACAAATATTGGTTGCCTGACTTGTTCTTAGGTAAGGGACCAACACAATCTACCATAATTCTGCTAAATGGGTCGTCAAATGCAGGAATTGGTTGCAGATGAGCCTTAGGTATCTTCTGATTGGGTTTTCCTACCATTTAACAAGTATGACAAGATCTACAAAATTTACAAACATCACTTTTGATTTTCGGCCAGTAAAATTGAGTCAAGATCTTGTTATAAGTTTTATTTATCCCTAAATGACCAGCCAGAGGAGTTTCATGGGCCAAACTAAGCATTTCCTGTCTGTAAGATTTTGGAACTACAATCTGATAGTTCACTGACCACTCGTCATTAGCAGGTACCTCGGGAGGTCTCCATTTTCTCATAAGAATTCCATTTTTAATGAAATAACAGACAGGTACTTCAGTGGCTTCAGTTTCACTAATGGCCCTCTGAAACAAACAGGAGATCTCAGGATCTTTTTCCTGTTCGACGACAAGTGAGTGTCGTTTATCACCCTGATTAGATAAAAGAGAATGAGTATTTAAAAGAGGATCACTGTGATCAATACCACCTGACTGATCCAAATTAGAAGTGAAAGTGACCTCATCAAAAGCCTGACCAATACATGTGTCAGCTAAAGGAATGTCTTCCTTATCAAAATCATTCTCAAGAGCTTTCTTTGACATAGCTCTAGTAACTGCACAAGCTGGGTATAGCTCAGGGTATTCTTTTTCAATAGGATCAAGTTTCTGATCCAAAGAAGGCTTGTCAGTTACAAGTGGATTAACCACAATCTTGTCTCCAGCTAGGTCGTTGCCTAGCAACAAATGAATGCTCTCAACGGGTAGGTTAGACACTATACCGACTGTTACAGGTCCTGAAACTAAGTCTGATGACAAATTTACAGAATGGAGAGGAACATTAACAAAGCCGCACTCTACTCCCTGAATGAGAACACTCTCATTAGAACAGGACTTCTCAGAAGAAGGCAAATACCTGACACTAAAAGACTCTGAGAAGCTCCTGTATCCCTTAAAATTTTAATAGGGATAGGATTGGCCGAATCACCCAGGAGTGATATAGAACCCTTCGACATGAATGGTTCATAATTCCCCATAACAAAATCAGACGGGTTTTTGAGACCCAACAAATGTATTGCTTTCAATACATGACCGTGACCTTGACCTCTTGGAAATAAGAGCATTTGGGATAGGTCTATCTTGATTCTGATGCCTATATTTCAATTTAAAGCAATCAGAAATGACGTGTCCTTTTTTCTTGCAATAGGTACACGTAGGAATAGACAAGGATTTTGAATCAAGTTTATCAGAAGCTTGATTTTTAGAAGTTGTGCCAGATTGAATTTTAGGAGGAGTCGTATTAGGCTGAAATACCTTTCTACCAGTAGACTGCTGAGTGAATGATTTGCCTACAACAGGAACTTTATGAGTTAAGGAGTACTCATCGGCAGCAAGAGCAGCATTTTCCAAGGTTTCAATCTTATGCTCTTCAAGATGATTCTTAATATCATTAGGAACACAGTTTTTGAACTCTTCAAGTAACACAAGTTGTTCAAGACTTTCATAATCATGTTCAACTTTCTTGGCTAAGCACCATCCTTAAATAACTGTTCTTTTTCTCTAGCAAATTCGACATAAGTCTGTCCAGCTTCCTTTTTATAGTTCCTGAATTTTTGCCGATAAGCCTCAGGGACTAACGCATAACCCCTTAAGATGCACTCCTTAACCAAATCATAATCCGAACTCTGTTGTACTGACAGGGATGCATAGATATTTCGGGCTTTGCCGAAAAGTACACATTGCAATAAGTGAGTCCAATACTCCCTTGGCCATTTCAAATTTTCAGCAACTTTTTCAAAATAGATAAAATATTTGTCTACTTCCTTTTCACTAAAAGGGGGAACTAACCTGATATTTTTTGTAATGTCAAAACTTGAATCTGTATGTGAAGTGGAATCGTGCTTGCCACTTGCCAGCTCAAATTCTTTCATTCTAAGTTGAAATTGCCTTTCATCCTTCTCTCTTTGTAATTGCATCTGTCTCTCTCTCTCTCCTTTTCTTCAAATTGTAATTGTTTATCTTTCTCCCTCTCCTGTCTCTCTCCTCTTTCTCAAACTGTAATTGTTTATTTTTCTCCTTCTCCTGTCTCTCTCTCTCCTCTTTCTCAAATTGCAACTGCAATTGCTTCTCTTCTAATTGCACTTGCAATTGTTCTTTCTCTTTCTGAAGCTCGAGCTTCCTTAACTCTACTTCCATTTTAAATTTCATTTTTAATTCTATTACTTTAATGTCAGTGTCTGTCATAAACTTACTGACTGATGCCAAAACACTTTTATCAAAAATATTTTTTCCCACCAAATATTGGATCAAAATATTTTTAATTTCTTGTTTCGTTAAGGAAGATTTTGCTTCAGAAAGATCATACTTTCTGGCAAGTTCAAGCAACTCATCTTTTCTCAGACTATCCAACTGTTCCTGAGTTGGATTAGAAAGAAAAGTTTCCACTTTTGATGACACTGTGAATAAAAGCCTGTTGTTTTCACTTAAGATTTCAAATAAAAACGTAAAATAGTTTGGGATTTAAAAACTAGGGGAATTTAAATTTCAAAAAACAATTTTCTGAAATATTTAACCAAAGTTCATATATCCCAAGGACGAGCGACCCAATTTTCTTCTGTTACGTGTAGGCTCGTACAAACGTAACAGAAGAAAAGAGTGAAAGCCAACAAGCTTTGTATATTTTAACAATATAATTTATTTCCCTAGAAAACAATGTAAAAATTGGTAAATGGGACTTACAGTTTGTGACTATAATCCAAAATTTGATCCTAAGAATGAAAACACAAGTCCTATCACTAAATAGTTCTTTTAGAATCCAGGTTCGAATCTCGACGACACACAAATATGGAAGGCGATGACGTCAGATGTGGTCCAATGTACGAATATCAACAATTCCTCAATTGAATCACAGTTTTTGTTTCCGAATAATTCCAGAATAAATTTCCATGAATATCTTTCAGAACTTTTTTTTTATAAAAAAGTCAACTTGTTGAGTTTCCAGGAGAATAAATTATTAAATCCAAAAATCAGATGAAAAACAAACAATCTGGCAACAAATAAAAAGAAACACCTTGTTCCTTCAAGATGTTAAAACGACTCTGCCAGAAGAATATTAAATGAATGCGTATTTAAACCCCAAAAACATCATTTCAAGTCTCGCGAGATGGGTCATGTGGTCTCTTACTACAAGAAAACTATCACGTACGCCAGTGTAACCCCACTTAAAAACCAATCACAAAAAAGCGTTGTCTACACATGGTGATCACGCAATCAAAGTATGGCCCTGATACTGACCAATCATTTTAACTGCCTATTTACGAAGTTCCCAACCTAAGACGAACTAGGTTAACTAAAAATAATTCTCATGTAACACTTTTACGTCTTAAATAAACAACATTTGCTAAAAGAAAATATCGAAGAATTTTGAATCCTTTCAATAATCGTTACAATAAAATGTAATGAAACAAAAATAAAAAAGAATTTTAAAACTAACACACAAGCAATTTAATTACATATACGTAACACTTCCCCCCATAAAGAAAAAAGAAAGATTTATATAATAAAGCTTTCTTTTTACCATATGTAAATTATACATGCGGTAAACAAAATTACATAAGAATTCTTATAAATTATATAAAGTGTATATGAAATAATATTTCTATACACGGGAAAGTACATCTGCAATCAAATTGTCTTTTCCTTTGATGTGCCTGATGTTCAGATTATACTCTTGCAAAAACAAACTCCGCCTTAATAATCTTTGATTTTTATTTTTCATCTTGTCGATGAAAGTAAGGGGTTGTGATCACTATACACAACAACCGGAGAAGGAGCTGAGCTAATGTAAACTTCAAAATGCTGTAATGCCAATATTAAAGCCAAACATTCCTTCTCGATTGTTGAGTAATTTCTTTGGTGCTTATTTAATTTCTTAGAGAAATAGCACACTGGGTGATCAACACCATTTCTGTCTTCTTGAATCAATACTGCTCCAACCCCAACATCACTTGCATCCACAGACAATTTAAAAGACTGACTGAAATTTGGAGCTGTTAGAACCGGCGCTCTTTTGAGTATGGCTTTTAATCTATCAAAAGCTTCCTGACATTTTTCGGTCCAGAGAAACTTGTTTCTCTTACTTAACAAATTTGTCAGAGGTTCAGCAATATTATAAAAATTGGAACAAAACTTTCGATAATATCCGGCCATACCCAAAAATCGCATTAATTGCTTTTTACTGACAGGCACAGGAAAATCAGAGATAGCCTTCGCCTTAGCATCAATAGGTTTCACTTGACCATGTCCCACAATATGTCCTAGACAAGTTACACAAGCACGGCAGAACTCACTTTTAGATAAATTGATTGTCAAATTAGCATCAGTGAGTCTTTCAAAGAATTTCCGAATCGTGGCTAGATGTCCTTTCCCGGTGTCGTTGTAGATGATGACATCATCAATATAAGCATCACAATTATATAGACCAGAGGCAATCATATTCATCAAGCGTTGAAACGTACTTGGGGAACCCGTCATCCCAAACGGCATTACTTTATATTGATAGAGTCCATCTGGAGTCACAAACGCCGAAATTTCTTTCGCTCTTTCCGTAAGTGGAATTTGCCAAAATCATTTCAGAAGGTTAAATTTGGTGACGTACTTGGCATTTCCAATTTTATCAATACAATCATCGATTCTTGGTAATGGAAATGAATCTGTTTTTGTCACATTGTTCACCTTCCTATAATCAGTGCACATACGGAAAGTTTTATCCGGTTTCGGAACAAGTATGCATGGTGAACTCCAATCACTTTTACTGGGCTCTATGAAATCGTTCTCCAGGAAATACTGAATTTCCTTTTTCAAGTATTCCTGTTTGAGAGGGTTCATCCTGTATGGGTGTTATTTCACTGGTTTTGAATCTACAATTTCAACGTCATGAAAAATTTTGTTGTCCTCGTAGGAATATTCGGAAACAAATGCTCATATTCGAATAATAACTGTTTAAGTTCACATTTTTCTTGTAGTTGCAAATGTAAAAGTTTCTGGTCTAGATCTTTCATAATTTCCGAATTCCGAAGATTTGTTGCTCCAAGATTAACGGTGTCCAATTGAATTTCTTCACTTAAATCCTCAGTTGGTGGGACAGGTACAACTAAATTAATGGTATGATTTACTTGGCTATCTCTTTCAATATACTAGTACTCCATTAATTTATTTACACCAGAGTACCATTATTATAATTTATCTCATTCATTTTCTTCTTTACTTTGTAAGGGTCATAAAATCTAAATTGAAGAAAATTTTGAAGAATGAGCAAGAGAGAATGAACTCTATTGCAGGACTCAAATGTTCTCTCAAGTAAAGTTTTGTGAAACCATATTTTCACTTTTGACTTGAATTGCGGAGTGCCAAATTCAAGCATAACATGCTGGAAAAGTCCAGACATGAAATTTGACCTTTGACCTGATTGGACAGATTGGGGAAGGCCAAATTGATTAAAAAGCTTTATCAAAGTTTTTACTATAATATTCCTCAAAGGAATTGCCTCTGGGAATCTTGCTGACGCACACATAATGGTCAACAAATATTGGTTGCCTGACTTGGTCTTAGGTAAGGGACCAACACAATTTACCATAATTCTGCTAAATGGTTCGTCAAATGCAGGAATAGGTTGCAGATGAGCCTTAGGTATCTTCTGATTGGGTTTTCCTACCATTTGACAGGTATGACAAGATCTACAAAATTTACAAACATCACTTTTGATTTTCGGCCAATAAAAGTGAGTCAAGATCTTGTTATAAGTTTTATTTATCCCTAAATGACCAGCCAGAAGAGTTTCATGGGCCAAACTAAGTATTTCCTGTCTGTAAGATTTTGGAACTACAATCTGATAGTTCACTGACCACTCGTCACCAGCAGGTACCTCAGGAGGTCTCCATTTTCTCATAAGAATTCCATTTTTAATGAAATAACAGACAGGTACTTCAGTGGCTTCAGTTTCACTAATGGCCCTCTGAAATAAACAGGAAAACTCAGGATCTTTTTCCTGTTCGACGACAAGTGATTGTCGTTTATCGCCCTGATTATATAAAAGAGATTGAGTATTTAAAAGAGGATCACTATGATCAATACCTTTTGATTGATCTAAATTAGAAGTGAAAGTGACCTCATCAAAAGCCTGACCAATACATGTGTCAGCTAAAGGAATATTTTCCTTATCAAAATCATTCTCAAGAGCTTTCTTTGCCATAGCTCTAGTAACTGCACTAGCTGGGTATAACTCAGGGTATTCTTTTTCAGTTGGATCAACTTTCTGATCCAAAGAAGTCTTGTCAGTTAGAAGTGGATTAACCACAACCGTGTCTCCAGCAAGGTCGTTGCCTAGCAACAAATGAATGCCCTCAACGGGCAAGTTAGACACTATACCGACTGTCACATGTCCTGAAACTAAGTCTGATGACAAATTTACAGAATGGAGAGGAACATTAACAAATCCGCAGTCTACTCCCTGAATGAGAACACTCTCATTAGAACAGGACTTCTCAGAAGAAGGGAAAATACCTGACACTAAAAGACTCTGAGAAGCTCCTGTATCCCTTATAATTTTAATAGGGATAGGATTGGCTGAATCACCCAAGAGTGATATAGAACCTTTCGACATGAATGGTTCAAAATTCTCCATAATAAAATCAGACTGGGGTTTATTAGACCCAACAAATGTATTGCTTTCAATACATGACCGTGACCTTGACCTCTTAGAAATAAGAGCATTTGGGATAGGTCTATCTTGATTCTGATGCCTATATTTCAACTTGAAGCAATCAGAAATGACGTGTCCTTTTTTCTTGCAATAGGTAGACGTAGGCAGAGACAAGGATTTTGAATCAAGTTTATCAGAAGCTTGATTTTAAAAGTTGTGCCAGATTGAATTTTAGGAGGAGTCGTATTAGGCTGAAATACCTTTCTACCAGTAGACTGCCGAGTGAATGATTTGCCTACAACAGGAACTTTATGAGTTATGGAGTACTTATCAGCAGCAATAGCAGCATTTTCCAAGGTTTCAGTCTTATGCTCTTCAAGATGATTCTTAATGTCACTAGGGACACAGTTCTTAAACTCTTCAAGTAACACAAGTTGTTTGATATTTTCATAATCATGTTCAACTTTCTTGGCTAAGCACCATCTCTTAAATAACTGCTCTTTTTCTCTTGCAAATTCAACATAAGTTTGTCCAGATTCTTTCTTATAATTTCTGAATGTTTGCCGATAAGCCTCAGGGACTAACGCATAACCCTTTAAAACGCACTCCTTAACCAAATCAAAATCAGAACTCTATTGTACTAACAGGGATGCATAGATATTTCGGGCTTTTCCGAAAAGAACACATTGCAATAATTGAGTCCAATGATCCCTTGGCCATTTCAAATTTTCAGCAACTTTTTCAAAATAAATTAAATATCTGTCTACTTCCTTTTCGCTAAAAGGGGGAACTAACCTGATATTTCTTGTAATGTCAAAACTTGAATATGTATGTGGTGTGGGATCGTGCTTGCCACCTACCAGCTCAAATTCTTTCATTCTAATTTGAAATTCCCTTTCATCCTTCTCTCTTTGTAATTGCATCTGTCTCTCTCTCTCTCCTCTTTCTCAAATTGTAATTGTTTATCTTTCTCCCTCTCCTGTCTCTCTCTCCTCTTTTTCAAATTGCAATTGCAATTGCTTCTCTTCAAATTGCAACTGCATTTGTTCTTTCTCTTTCTGAAGCTCGAGCTTCCTTAACTCGACTTCCATTTTGTATTTCATTTTTAATTCCATTACTTTAATGTCAGTGTCTGTCATAGACTTACTGACTGATGCCAAAACACTTTTATCAAAAATATTTTTTCCCACCAAATATTGGATCAAAATATTTTTAATTTCTTGTTTCGTTAAGGAAGATTTTGCTTCAGAAAGATCGTACTTTCTGGCAAGTTCAAACAACTCATCTTTTTTTCAGACTATCCAACTGCTCCTGAGTTGGATTAGAAAGAAAAGTTTCCACTTTTAATGACATTGTGAATGAATGCCTGTTGTTTTCACTTAAGATTTCAAACAAAATGTAAATAGTTCTTGGGATTTAGAAACTAGGGGAATTTAAATTTCAAAAAACAATTTTCTGAAATATTTAACCAAACTTCATATATCCCAAGGACGAGCGACCCAAGTTTCTTTGTTACGTGACAAGGGCTCTTACTCAGTATCAAAGAAAATAGTGAAAGCCAACAAGCTTTGTATATTTTAACAAAATAATTTATTTCCCTAGAAAACAATGTAAAAATTGGAAAATAGGACTTACGGTTTGTGAATATAATCCAAAATTTAATCCTAAGAATGAAAAATACAAGTCCTATCATTAAATAGTTCTATTAGAATCCAGGTTCGAATCTCGACGACATACAAATATGGAAGGCGATGACGTCAGATGTGGTCCATGTACGAATATCAACAATTCCTCAATTGAATCACAGTTTTTGTTTCCGAATAATTCCAGAATAAATTTCCATGAATATCTTTCAGAATTTTTTTTATAAAAAAGTCCACTTGTTGAATTTCCTAGAGAAGAAATTATTAAATCCAAAAAACAAATGAAAAACAAACAATCTGGCAACAAATAAAAAAAACACCTTGTTCCTTCAAGATGTTAAAACGACTCTGACAGAAAAATATTAAGAATGCGTATTTAAACCCCAAAAGCATCATTTCAGTCTCGCGAGATGGGTCATGTGCTCTCTTACTAGAAGACATTTATCGCGTACGCCCGTGTAGCCCCAATTAAGAACCAATAATAAAAAAAAACGTTGTTTACACATGGTGATCATGCAAGCAAAGTATAGCCTTGATACTGACCAATTATTTTAACTTCCTGTTTACGAACTTCCCAACCCAAGACGAACTAGGTTAACTAAAAATAATTATCATGTAACACGTTTTACGTCTTAGATAAACAACATTTATTAAAAGAAAATATCGAATTACTGAAAAAGAATTTCGAATCCCATGGAAATAATCATTACAATAAAATGTAATGAAACAAAAATAAAATAAAAAAATGTTGCATTATTGGAAAAGTCTTTATTGTTCGCATTGATTTATATTGATGTTATGTGCAAATAATAATAATATTAACCATAACAAGTGACATCTATATTGTAATGGATATATGCATGCGATTGCATGCCTAAGTAACGAAAGTGAAAACAATAGTACGAGTCGTAAATTTTATTCATAGTAAGTCACGGACGCTGAAGTGAATGATTTACTTCATGTTAGACTAATCGGAGCATTTTTGGCCACTTTTCATAACAATAAATTAACAGTGAGACTGGCTGTTCCACTGTCTCTAAATTGAGTACGATATTCTTCATTTGTCTAAAGATGGTAACTACGTTTTTGCATTCATTTTAGCTGATGGTGCATACTGAAAGCTGTACTGCTGGGAGGGTGCAGCGAATTAGCTTAATCTTGTTTGCCAAACGCTCTGTCTGCTGTATAAAAGGTACAAAGATATCTCGTAACATTTGCAAACTCGAAAAAAAAAAAAAAAAAAAAAAAAAAAAAAATGGGGCGTATTTCGGTCGTTTGTATTTATTACGCAGGTTGAAGAAACGCAAGTAATGTATGCTCACAATATATTAACGTTTTAAACGAGTAGTGACGGTAGAAAGAATGGATTAGACGCACTGATAATTAGTGTTTGAAATGGAAATTAATAATCAGAGTATCTAAGACTAAGGTGATGAACAGTAGAGTAGCAAATAACAAAATATTTTATTACGAATGAACTGACATTGAAATTGTTAATAAAATTCGTACTAAATTTGTTTATTTAGGAATCGGTTTTACGACTGGTGGATCATTTGCAGAAGCTCAATAAACTTTTGCAGGACAAACAATGAAATCTTTGTTCACATCAAACATGTAGTTCTATAAATTCTCTGATAAGTATACTCAAGAATGTGTTCAGCTGATGGTAGATACTAGCACGGTCTGCAATCTGGTCGAGGCTCTCCCTTTGCATCTATCAGGTACCTGTGTCCGATATATACCACTTCATCTCAGCTAATTGCCCTATATGAAGGATGTCACTTTCCGAGGATGGCTTTGACGTTCTGAAGTTCGTTGGTGGAATTTTTATTCCACATATTTTGCCAAGTGCAAAGAAAATGTTAATTTATCTGCACCTTAATTACGCTTAATATTGTAATAAACATAGGGCATGTACTATTTGTAATTACGTCTGTGTTTATAGCTTTGTTAGATTTGAGTAATTATTTGTTCCGTGTGGGGAGCCGGTGTTGGGAAGATATTTTTCAGCCCGAATTATTAGCCAGTTATTACGACCAGACGTCTCACTGTACAATGCTCACAGAACATGAATTAGTTTCGAAAAAAAATGGATCCTTCTTAATTTCTTTACATAGGAAATTCTCTTAATATTTTTAGGTATATGTGTTGGTAATTTGAGATAGGATTGTTTAGTAATTTGAAATAGAATTAATTCGCTATGTTAGGTTTTGGGTCGTGTTTTGTATTGCTTGGCATGAAGTACTAATATTAGTCTCAGAAAGGCTTACCGGAAAATCATTCAAATGTGGAACAAGAAAAATCACGCATGTGTGAAATTATATTTTTGTGATGTGTGTTCATTAGGTGATTAGAGCGAAATTACTGTAAGGACCTTTCAGTTGCCTAGGACTCTTGTCTTGAGGTCCTTGGAGATAGGAGAAAACAATCGGCCACAAGCCAGACTCATACACGGATTTGATTCGCTCGGTAGAGAAGCCCCTTGCATGTAACAATACCAATGTGTCTACGCTTCCAACATTACATGATACCTTTTTTTCAGATTGTATGAGAAAATTATGCTTCTGGAAGAGCTGTGATATTAACGGATTATTAAATTTCAGGTTTTGCATGGATTTAAGTCTGCAAAGGGAATCCGAAAAGATGACAAAATTCGATCTTTGGGAGATTTCAATATAGTTAAGTTTTCTTGTGTTTTTTTAGTACGGCTGTATTTTCAGCGATAAACATGGCTCAAGATGTTGCTACAGGATGTTGCAATGGCTGTGCCAACATTGTCTCCATCTTTCAAACCGCTTGTGTATAGGAGCGTATGGCCACGACAGAAAGCTAAATGAGCGCCACTGCTATTTGGCGCATTACTATCCAATTTGGATGTTATCCCTACGCCGGCAGTCTCTGAGGTTACGTCTGTATGTTAAGAGCAACTAATTAGTTGCAAGCATGTGGCCCGATTACTTTGTTAATTTTCATGACTTACTGAAGTCAGTCTAATACAAATCTTGAAAGCAATTTAAACCTAAGCACAATTATTTCAAACAGTGCTGCAATATGTTTGTGGAAACGGTAAATTTGTCGATGCTTATTGGAGCATTTCCTTTGTCAAATCTTCATTTTCTGAGGTGCGTGGTTTTGCACGCTGTAAAGCTCTTTCATTTCGGAGGTAAGTCAATTTTGCTTGTAGTTCGCAATCATACAACGCCTAAATAGAAGTGCTCGGTTTTTGTTTTGTTTTGTTTTTTTTTTTATAAAAAAGGAACTTGTGAAGTTTGCAGTAAGCTCTGATTTCAAAGAATTTACTCTGAGGAATAAGAAGATATATTGAGGACTTTTCCAAATTGTCATGGTAAAATTATATTGAGGACTTTTCCAAATTGTCATGGTAAAATATTATTTTTGATTTTTTTATAACCACTCTTGTGATCTGATAATACGGAATTTCGCAATATTTGCAACACTTATTTTTATTACTTCTAGTTGAGGACGAATTCATATGCCGAAAGATGGAATGAGCCTCCAAACATTTTATATAATTTATTTCATATTATTATTGCTACATTTCTATCACATGGTGCAGAATTATGGGGATTTATCCAAGGTGATGTGAAGACAGTTCGTTTTCATTTTTTGAAAAAATATATTTTAGGTGTTAAATAGTCAAAACAGAAATTCAAGCGGATGAAAATATAGACAAATTTTATATTTAGAATTTGTATTAGTCCCTCCCCCACACCCAAAAAACCCCCACCAAATAATAATAAATCGTGGGTAGTTAGAATTAAGCAACTGTTAGAAACACATGGTTTTGGACATTTGTCAATGCAAGAAGGTGCAGGTGATCATTTGTTACAAGATGTGGTAAAGCAACTCTCAAAGATAATTTTATTAAATTTTGGAATTCTAGATTAAACTTTCTTGAAGAACTAGACTATATACACATCTTGAAAATAATTTTTCAATTCAAGAATATCTTAGTTTTATTATTTGTAATAATTCTTAGAATAGAACTAAGTAAATTTCGAATATCATCTCATCGACTCTTTTAAACGTCAGAACCAATTATTTAAGTATATACCATAATCTTTGGATGAATTTATTAAACACGTAATAGACAGTACACTTTCTCAAATAGCCTCAATCAACCACTATATTAAATAATTATTTATTTTTACATTGGTTGCTTTAACAGTAGCAGTACTGACAATTTTCCTTTTTAACGTAATTTATTTTGTATTTCTGCCTTCTTTCTTTTTTCTTCCTCTTCAGATTCTTTGTTAGTAAATAATTTTGTGTGAATTAACATCGACTAAATATCATATTGATTGATTGATTTTTTTGACCCATGTGACTAAAGATTTGACTATGTTCCAAGATTCAGTAACACTATGTGATTTGAAGATACTGATTTATATTACATGTTGTTTAATATGAATTTGCAATTACTTTGCTTTGGCATCCATACATTTTATATTATTGTACACTTTCACATGATCGATATAAGCAATAGAAATTATATCGGTAAAGGTTTAATGACAAGACACAAAACATCAAGACACATATACAGTCTTTATTTGTATATAATAAAACACAAAGACAAGATGATTAATAAATAATCTATCTATCTATGTACGAACCTATCTACATACATACATACATACATACATACATACATACATACATGTGTGTGTGCTGACGCTTACTTAAGCTAAAACTGGAATGAGCACTAAACATGCTGTGATTTATGATATCGAATCTTGACTGTACAAATTACAATGATAGCCGGATTTAAAAAAATTGATTTCAGTAATGCATTATTGACCCATTTTCTTGCAATTCATTTTTAACAATTTATTTGATTGTTTTATTTTCATTATAGTTGCTATTACGTCCTTAGAATTTGTAAAAGATTGGGCGTGTTGAGCAAGAGGCGTTCTTCTACATCATTTTTGCTGAGAAGAAAGCAGTGATTTGGTCTGCACCGCATTATTTGTTTTAGTCCATGGATCTTTCCTAGTTAGTATTCATCACATCGATTCTTTACCGTCGCTTAACTCTCATGCAATCCCAGCCTAACTAGTGATTATGTGCTGTTCGTGTTAAGTGACGCTGTTGACTGTTTTGTTTTCATTTAAATAGTTAAGCAGGTATATTCAATGAGAAATTTTGCATTTATCAGTTATTCCAATATCAGATGTAATTCTCCACTTATTCTCTGTGACTGGGAACCGCACACGGTAGCCATAGTGGAGTAGCAACCAACTCAGAAGGTGTCTAGATTATCAATGTTTGGTTTCTGTACATTTAAGGCTAAACCTCACAACGCTAACGCAAGAGAACCAAAACGCAATTGAACGGAAATGCAACGCAAAGCAGGGAAAAGTATGTCTCTGCGTTACAGGGGATGCTAAAAATGCTAGATAATGATTGTGACTATTTTAGCATAACGACAAAGATCAGTTATAACGGCGTCCCAACTGTCCAAGACAACTGTAAAATGAAAGCTTTTTATCTCCGATTTAGCATATGTATCCAACAGACACCATACAATAAGAATTTTATCTCAGCCTATACGTAGCTGCCTTATGAATTGGGAACCCATTGAAAACGCTAGAGATCAAAGAGAACCGTTTTAAGGCCGTCCAAAAGTTTATGATACCATTATAAGGATTTTAGTTTACTCCTCGTTAATGAATGCACACTTACATATCTCTGACAGTTGCTGCATAAGTACCACCTGAATTGAAGTTGTAATACCTACTCATCCTCCGTCAGTACCAACATATGAATATTGTGTCCTCTTAGCATACCGATACATCAAAATGTTTTTGTTATTAAAGCTTTTTAATTACGATCTGACGCTATTATATTTCATCTACACTTTTCTTTTAATATCTTGCTGTATCAATGTTTACAAATCTCTACCTGTTTTCTCTCATTACTAATATTAGCTACGTCTTCCATGAAAAGTTTTTGTTAATGAAGACAGAGCTCACATTACGAGTTTGTTCTGTCCTCTGTATGTTTTGTTCTGAATTTAATCTTTTTTCCATGGTGATCTCTGAACATAAATATTGTTTAAACCAGTTGTATGGCGTACTCCCAATACTCGATAAAAGGCATGTCGATTTATTCTGAAAGTACAATGAAACAATCTAATTGCTAATAAATTATCCTTTTCTAAAGATACACGTATCTGGTGATTAAATAATCCCATTTTACTGTAAAATATTTTTGATGAAGATGCATGTGTCTGGTCAGAAGATAATCGGTCTGCACTACTAAATCTTTTTCGTTGTTTTTTTCAAGATACATGGATCTGGTGACAAGATAATCCCTCTCCACAGTAGTATCTTTACATGAAGATACGTGTATCTATCCCTCTCCACGCTAAAAGTTTTACATGAAGATACATATATCTATCCCTCTCCACTCTAAAGTTTTTCCACGAAGATACGTGTATTTATCCCTCTCCACTATAAGCTTTTTACATGAAGATACGTGCATCTATCCCTCTCCACTCTAAAGTTTTTCCACGAAGATATGTGTATCTATCCCTCTTCACTAAAGTTTTTAGATGAAGATTCGTGTATCTATCCCTCTCCACTCTAAAGTTTTTACACGAAGATTCGTGTATCTATTCCTCTCCACTCTAAAGTTTTACATGAAGATTCTTGTATCTATCCCTCTCCACTCTAAATATTTACATGAAGATTCGTGTATCTAGTTCCCTCTTCGCTCTAAAATCTTCTTTTCTTCTTTGACTATGCACGTATATCATAATAAGATGACCCATCTTCATTGAACTTTTTTATTTCATCTAAACAATGTTTATGAATTATGTTACTAGTACTAAGTCCAATCAATATATCTTAAGATAGTGGTGGCAATAATTGGAGTTGTCGAAGTTATTTTCAAATAATAATAATAATAGCGTTTTAATAATTCAACCACCACTACCACTATTACTAAACCTATTGCAACTACAGCTGCAATATTGGAATGATGCTGCTGATGACATAAGCAGTTTTATTGCAATCAATATTTCAATGTTTGGTTCAGCAAAGAAAAATATATTGTAAATTAACTAGTTTGAATGAATGAATGAATGAATGAATGAATGAATGATTGAATGAATGAATGAACAATACTCAGTGGTTTATATGAAATATTTTTAGTAGGCTTGATATTTTAAATAATGAATATTTTGGTAGAAGAATTATTTCTTTGGTTAAAATCCCTCTCATGTTTCGTAATCATTTTGAAGTTATTTGTTCGCAGCAGACGTACAACGTCTAATATTTAAAATGTCAGTTGATAAGTTGTTTCTTTTAGAATTTGTCACTAATATTGTTTCATTGTAATATTATGCTATGCAATGTTATGTTTTCTTTTTGCATTGCCAGCTAATGTTCACCCGATGTTCCCTAAGGCTATAAACATTCGGTCTTAGGGTGCTCAAAATCACGTGGGCGGAATTTTGCTGGTAAGCTTTATGGCACACATTTTAAGACATTAAACGTGTGGTTGTATTGATTGAGAATGATATAATGACTGATTGGGAGGGTACAAAAGCCATGAGATTAAGCTACGAATGCAAACATCCATCAGGTATCGGCACTTCCCTGTTGCCCAGTTTGTTGGGTTCTTTTAAGGGAAATTTAAATCCGGTTTTGATATAAACGTAATTCTTTTCATGCAATCGCTAGCGCCAACGTAAAAGAAGAAGAAGATGATGATATATATCAGTAATTTTGTGATATTTAGGGCTATCATAGATGTATACACCAATCAGATAAGAAGAAAACATTGGGAGTTTTGTGATTTGTATTAGCTTAACTTGGAGAGAGACAAAATGCTGCAAGAATGTTAGAAATTACCTCAGTTTTTACTCTCTCTCTCTCTCTCTCTCTCTCTCTCTCTCTCTCTCTCTCTCTCTCTCTCTCTCGTAAGAGATCAAGGATCTTTAGTACACGAATCATTCTTTATTTTCATTTACAGAAAAAGTTTTAATTTCATATTGAGTGGGTATTCTCATCACACAAATAAACGAATTGCCACCCGCCCCCTTTTAAAATCTGGTTATCTGCTGTCTTTGATTGTTTCCTATAGACAGCGAGAAAAATGTTTTGTTGCATACAACTGTATAATAAGCATGACATGTGAGCTGCTTGTCACTGCACGATTTCATAAACATGACATTATTTAATTTGCGTTTACTGTTTGATTAGTCACTAGCTGCTGCGTCAGTCAGCAATTTAAACTATGTGTTTTATTAAAATTGGTTGAGCGTTAGATAGGCAGTTTAGTTGATGTGATTAGACATGCTCATTTAGTTGGCAACTCTATGATAATTAAACATATAAATTCTGGTATTTCGG
>JAECUM010012581.1:0-47656 GCA_016617855.1 Megalonaias nervosa | reverse complement strand
AAATATATTTTGTTAAAAGTATTTATATTTTAGCAAAGGAAACTTATCAAGTTACGGAAAGTTACACAACAGCTTAGCAAATTATTTAAGAGCTACTAACCGCCGTAAATCTTATTTTTGGACCGTTTGCATTAGATTACAAAACTATCTCAGTAACGATGTCATCTAGGAAAAATTCAGTTGGAAAGATACGCATTTCCTGATTCGGCGTTTCTAATAAGAGAAATGTTTAATCTTTAAATAATGCAATTAATAATGCATTTTTAATTACTCTTTCGGCTAATATTATTTTTATTCATTTCTTGGCAAAGTGCTTATCCCATTAATTTAGTTGCAATCGGCCTTGATTTGGAAAACATTATCAAACCTGACCTAACACAACGCAATGCACTAGAAACAGTTTTATCTTGATAAGTTACTTGGACTCTCAGTCGTGTAAATATATCAGCATTTCAAAAATGTGGAATACTCCATTTGTCAAACAATACCCTATAGTGTTGGTTCGATTTCAAACGTTAACATAGCATAATAGTAGTGAGTGGGGGCTAAATAGGGGCATGGGGACTTTTATGTTAAAATACGGGCCCGGTCCTATAGGATCTATGGGACTTTAACATGGGTGGGTTACTCTAGGGTTAATGGGAATTTAACATACGGAATGTATAGCGACAATGGATTGGGCCTGTCTAGGGTCAATAGGAATTGGAGAGGGGTGACGTCACGGTACTGGACACTGGCAACAATGTTACAAGTGGCTGACCTCAAACAGGCGGAACAGTGTGGCAAGGGCTAACCTGAATACGCGTTACTCTAGGGACAAATAGAGACATAGACACTGAGAAATAGACATAGAGACGTGGTTTGAGACACGATTAGAGACATAGATAGAGACATAGACATATTACACAAACTTAGATTTATGAACATAAATCTATCACACAAAAAATCGACATAAAACTTTTAGGCAAGAGAGAATAGATATCTTTTCGAGGCAATGGAGTGGCCCTGGAAAGGGCCTTTGGGTTTGTTTTTTTTGTTAACACCACTAATTTAACATAGAAGGCATCGCACCGATCTTCTTCTCTTCCTCAAACTTTGTCTGACCTCTGGACCGTAGATTAAGCCTCGCTTCAGACAGCCTTGTCTCTCCGCATAAATCCTTCGTTTCCAAAGGGCTGTCTCTGTGATCTGGTTAATTGCCCATGAGTATTTCATATATATGAGATAGTCCGGGTCGAACAGCATTGACGATTCTACGTTAGTCCACATCTCGTGACGAGACCAGGTGAAAGGAATGAAGTGAACCGCGGTTATTTATAGTGGAAGAGCAGATCGAAACGAATTGATTCCTTTCACCAATCCAAACACGCGTTACAAAATTCAGTCACAGTGCGGAGTCTGTCTTCCAATCCGAAGACAGTTGCCTGTCACGTTACATTCCCTATATAGGTGCTCTAGCGCCTGTGCGCAGTAAATCTGTGCCACAGAGTTTGAACATGACGGAAACTAAGCAGACGATGAATTAGGGTGCACCGGCCGTAGAGACGAGAAGTGATGGCATAGCAGCGGCTACCAAAGCAAACGAAGTCCTTCTTCCAGAAAAGAACGATTTTAATTGGGATTTAGTGGATTTTCTCTCTTCTTCACAAGAATTTGTTCCGATACCAGTAGCTTCGCCGCCTTCTCCTTCCTTACCGCACGTCGAGGATTTTAAACAGAGACAGAAAGAAGAATGGGTGACATTTTTACAGCAGCAGAAAGAAGCAGAACGAGCCTTTTTCATTCAACAGCAACAGCGAGAAGAAGAGGCAAGAAGAAAACGACAGGAAGAAGAAGCAGAGAAGTAACAAGGTCTAAGAGAGAAGGAGGACAGTGACAGTCAAACGGTGAAGGTACTCTTAGACATTTTGGCAGAGTTAAGGAGTCTGAAAGAAATGTATCAGACATTTTTAATACGACCCAAGAGAAAAAGACCTTCCTGAGCCAAACACTCCAACCCCCTCAATACGTCTACAACGCCGACATACCAACACTAGTGATTTTTACCAAATCACCAGGTCCAGAAGTAGGCCTTGGCCGTGGCAAAGGGATAAGGCAGTTAAAGCTCATTACTTCCCATTCCTGAGTTTGTTTTTTAAAAAACAAAACCAAAAAAAAAAAGACACCCAGCGGTCTTTTTCGTGGCCACCCACCTCTCTTGAAAAGAGACTACTCAATGTTTGCCAAAATCAGATAAAACTCAAATCCCTTTTTCCCCATGCTGGACGAGTGCGAGTGCGTGAGTGTAGGTTCTTATGACGATTAGAAAAATCAAAACCATAAGACACTTACCTTTTTCTTTCTGGAATATTCTTTGTTACAAATTACAATGCAATTTATTTCACAACACAACCCTTTAAAAAGTTAATTTTTCTTCTCACTCTCTCCTTTTTTGAATTTCTTTACTCTCAGAGATGTTTCCTCTTCTTCCTCACTTTCGTCTCGTCTTCTTTTCTTCCCTTTCATGACATTTCGAGGTTCTTCCTCTTCTTCCTGTTCGGAACCCCTCACTTCCTCCTGTTCCTGTTGTTTCTTAGGGCAGTCTGAAGACCAATGTCCTTTCTCTTGACAACGATAACAGGTATCTTGACTTTTGTCTCTTCTGATACCTGTCTTGCTTTGACGTTGTGAACACTCTGAAGACCAACGTCCTCTCTTCTGACAGATATAGCAAGTATCATGACTTTTATCTCGAAAGGAGGGGGAGTAGTCCGTCGGCTTCTCTGAAGCAAACCTTCGTATGACACCTCGCAAAGCTATGATCAGAAGTTCGATCTGTGTTGGCTGTTCCATCTTTCTGGTAGGATTGAAAGTGAAATGAATACTCTGAGGGAAGACACTGACCTTTATATAGGGAAGACACTGGTCTTACATTGATATATAGAGGGCCATGGCTTTTAATATGTAGTCATTTGCCTTTTTGCAATCAAGATGAAACGATAACACCATTTCGTGGAGAAAGGAGAAGAAAGTAAGAGGCAGAAACGTGACCTATCGCCTCGCACAGTAGCTGAAGACTTGGTTCAAATCCATGCCAGCGATTTTGAAGATGACATGAGTGAGCCAGAATCCAGACCCAGAGGGTCTACGTCAAACCAAAGTCCACCACCATTAACGCCTGAAAAATACTATCACATTCGAGAGACGTATAAACGTTCCTCTAGAAAATTTAGAACCTGGCCTATATTTACACGGCAAAATTTAAAGATTTCAAGGCAGACGTACCGATGGAGAAAGCAGAGGGGTTCATCACAGATTTGTGGGATTCTTTGTTAACCACACTGAAACGGCAATGTCAGGCCAACGAAGACGATCGCTTGACACTTTCCATTTATCACGACAGTCTGAAGTCCCCCGTTTTGATCGAGTTTAGCAGGCCATCAGAAATGACACCTTCCAAAGTCATCGAGAAGATTCAACATGTTCAGCAGTCCAACGACAATTTCACATCACTTACGGAAAAGCAACACTGTACATGGCCCACGTTTCTCTTCCCAAAGGGACCAGACAACGCAGAAAGTGTTATTGGTGGACGACCTTCGCAGAACCAAACACAGCCTCATCCAAATTAACAACCTTCAAGACAATATGTGTTTAGCCAGGGTCATCATAGTGGGACGAACGTATGCCGACAAAAACGACGCTGCATAATGCAAAAGAGCCTGGGTGAACATTCGACAGGCGGACCGAGCCAAACAACGAAGAGAAGCATAATGATATCATATTTGTTACCAAAGCGAAGATTTGGCACACGAATGCTACATTCAAAAATACCAAACCCCACAGGAGGAAGAAGAAAACGACCAGAAAGAAGACATTTCATCTTTTTCGATTTCGAATGCATGAAAGAGACCGGTATTCTCATTCCTAATTTCTGCGTGGCGAGAAGTACATCCAAGAGCCTATCTTTAGGCATTGCCTTCACTGTAGCAAGATTGCAGGAGGACTTGAAAAAATCTTTCGGGGACCTAACACGCTGACTGATTCTGCCCAATGATTCTTAGACCCCATCGGTTAGACATGGATTCAAGAGGACATCGAACGTAACGGAGATTGCCATCGCTATGCTATGGTGATGGCTCACACTTTCTCGGGATGCGATGGACAATTTCTTCTCAAATACTATACAGAACAAAGCACGGAACGTCCTAAAGTGACTTTGAACGCAGCCAAGCTCATTTCCATGCAAGTGGGACAAGTGCAGTTTAAAGATCCGACGAGTTACTTAGCCATGCCTTTGAGTCGAATGCCTAAAACATTTGGAAAGACAGAAATGGCCAAAGGATATTTCCGCGCTTTTTCAATACCGAAGCCAATCAACATGCCGTTCTGCCGCCTTTGCCTGATGCTCACTAGTACGACCCCGACAACATGCGCACCGAAAAACAAAAAGCTTTCTACGCTTTGTACCACACTCACGCCTTGAGCCCCTTCGAGTTTCAGGAATAAATGTTAAAGTATTGTCGATCCGACGTGGACATTTTACGGTGTTTCTGTGGAAAATTTTGAGAATTGTTCATTGAACACGGAGGGATCGATCCTTTGTAAAAAGCATGCACCATTGCAAAAGCGTGCTCCAAACAATTCATGCCCGAGAACACGCTGGCTGTCATTCGCCCTCAAACAACAAATTTTGTCAAACATCAATACTCGGTCAAAGCCCTATGCTGGCTACATTACTTGTGAAACACGGAAGACAGATGGATCCAACACGCCCGAAACGGAGGAGCTGAAAAGACTATCGGAACGTATTTAGTGGATGGCTGGGACTTAGAAAACACTCAGATCGTGTACGAGTTTAATGGTTGTTTATTTCACACCTGTTCGACCTGTTTTCCTCAACGTGACACCCAAAATCAGTTTTTACAACGTAACATGCAAGACTTGTACGAGGACACTTGTCAGCGACGCTCAAAGTTAGAACAGCAAGTATAACAAGTGGTGGAAATGTGAGGACACGAGTATGATCACCGTTTGAAAACCGATCCCGAGTTTAAACGCATCGTGGAAAGTTGGAAGTTGGTGGACCCTCTCAACCCGCGGGACAGTTTGTATGGAGGACGGACAAATGCCACCTGTTTGCTATACAGCTCCGACGAGGAGAAAGGAGAAGAAATCAAATAGTTGGACGTGTGTTCACTGTATCCTTACGTATGTAGATTTTGTCACTTTCCACAGGGCACCCGCAATTGCTGACGAAACACATCGACGTGGAAAACACTCGACAATACGAAGGATTGATTAAGAGTAAAGTCTTGCCTCCCATGAACTTGTACTATCCCGTTTTACATCACCATTGCCATGGAAAAAACCGTACTTGTGCCGAAACGTCAAAACAAGACCAACCTTGTCAGCACACTGAGGAAGAACGCGCCTTGACAGGAATGTGGGTTAATGTGGAATTGTTCAAAGCTCACGATCTGGGATACCAATTGTTAGAAGTGTACAAACTTTACCAGTTTCCCAAGACAAAACAGTACGACAATGGCAACTAGACTCAGAAAGGTATTTTCATAGATTACGTGGAAGTCTTTTTAAAACTGAAACAAGAAGCCAGTGGCTATCCTTCCTGGTATCACACTTCCGAAGACCAAAAGAAATTCAAAGAGAAGTACTTGGACCAGGAAGGCATCACTTTAGATTACATCGAGAAAAACCAAGTAAGGCGATCGTTTGCCAAAGTGATGCTGAATTGCTTGTGGGGGAAAATGGCACAGCGTCCGTGTTTACCCGAGACGGAGCATTTGACAGGAACTTTCTGCTACTTTCAGATGAATCACGATAAAACCAAATACATGAAACACGTGGACGTCGTTTGTGAAGACATGATCTTTGTCAATTACGAAAAAGAACTGGACTTTTCACAGGCCGACGATTTCGGAAATGTCATTATTGCTGCCTACGTGACAGCCCATGCCCGCTTAAAATTGTACGAAGTTTTAGAACTGTTAGATCGTGTGCTGCATTTTGACATGGACAGTTCAATCTACATCGATCGCCTGGGTCACCGTCACACTGACATCGAAGGTGACCGTTTAGTAGCTTGGACGGACGAGCACCCCGACGACAAGATTCTAAGTTTTGCTAGTGGCGGTCCTAAAAATTACTGTTACGAATACCTGGACCCCAAAGGAGAAGTACACACCGAGTGAAAAGTGAAAGGATTGACTGTCAATTATCGCACCAGTCAAGTGGTGAACTTTAGCATGTTGAAAGAAGCCTTGCAATCTGGAGATGATCAATATTTTAAAGTGAGCACCTACGAACCGCACAAGATTTTACGGTTACCCACACACAAATCGTCAGTCGACCTTTGGAAAAAGTGTATCTAATTGTATACCAGAAGCGAGTGCGACTTCCCAACCACTTAAGTTTACCGTACGGATACGCTGCTATAAAAATGGCTCCAAGACGATAAGCACCAACAAGAAGGATGACTTCGACACAGCAAGAATCGAGTGAGAGACCCACTGCGAACTACAAGTTCAAACAATACAATTTTTCTGTCTTCTTGCCTGACTATAGTGATTGTGCCAGTTGATTTGAAAAGTTTTTAAAAAATGACCCACGGATAGGGAAGGATTGCCTATTTCGAATGTTTTAGCTAGAGCAGGATTTGTCTACTTGGGACCTGAAACTGGATTGGGATACAACGTACAGTGATTAAGTTGTGGTCTAAGGTTGTATATGGATAGATGTATCTATATAACCTATAATGATTCAGCTATTTTGAAACATACGCGATGGTCTCCGCACTGTCCTTACTTTTCTAAGGCGTTTACACGCATCACACTGCGGTACCTTTATGACGGTAACTTACAGAAGGAAGTACCGTTTTATTCAGGCAGAAAAATAGGAAGACTTCTAAAACTAGGCATAAAAAGGAAAGATTTACAAGCTCGAGACCTCATTACGAATACTAATAAAAAGTGAAAACGTCCAAGACCGATCGTTCGTTGTAACTGCAAACACCAAGCGAGAAATATGAATCCTTTCAAACAGACACAATTCCGGTTCGGTGATTCTCAAGTGCAGTGCGATGCTGTGCCTTGCGATTGTAGGGATGCCGTAGGCTATGACCTCAGCGATTCAATACCACATCATGGGAACTTCGTTATGACTGCTTCAGCAGCACATCATGGGAACTTTGCTATGAGTACTACAGCACCTACCATGGAAAGTGATGTTGTGCTTGTCAAACCTGACGGATGCGAAAGCGATGCCATTCGTTATCGTGGACTCTGTACTATTTTTTTTGGTCAATGTCATCCTCCACGTGACACAATGCTGCTACCACCCTACAGATGTCATCCATTCTTGAACAAACTACTGCGGGTTTCACCGTGCCCTCAAAAAACGAGCCTGTGAAAGAAGAATATTTGTTCCCTGTGCGTTTGTCTGAATACTGCGACTTTGAAAGTCGATTTCAAACCTTCCCAGGAAAGTGGCCTAAATATCTGTGATTATTTACCCCCGAAGAATTAGCCAGAGCCGGATTTATCTACTTGGGGAAAGGTAATAAAGTCAAGTGCTTCAGTTGCGGTGTGTCACTTCACCAGTAGGAGCAGAAAGATTCGGCTTACCTATAACATACTCAATGATCTCCGCACTGTCTATACCTGACTTTAGTGGGACGACCTGTTACGTATATGTAATTTAATTACTTGTGTGTTAGTTTTAAATTCTCTTTTATTTTATTTAATTTCATTACATATTATTATAATGATAACTTTATTCACTGGATTTGACATTTTTCAGGAAATTTCAGTCCAGTTCTAGTAAATAACCAGTGTTGCTACATTGTATTTTTAGCTGACCTAGTTCCTCACCTTGATTCAGAATTGGTAAACGCAGAGTGGAAATCATTGGTCATAATCAAGATCATATTTGGCTTGCGTGTCACCTATGTTGTAAACAAAGTTTTTTTTATATTTTTTTTTTTATTGAATGTTATTGTAAGATTCGTTCAGTACAATCGATTTCGTCCATGGAGGACGTGATAATTTACATATAATGTTACTACGTTTCTCGACAGAATGTGATCACGTAACCTTATCACGTGGTTCTTGTTTGCGTTGTAGTTAAAGTGATGTTTTATAGTGTTTTTAGTCAATCGTAAATCATACCTTCGGGCTCAAAGGTATTGTTTTGTTGATGCCAGTTAAATTGAGTTTTTTTTTTTGAAATAATTTATTTTCCCTGGAGACTTCATCTAGTGCTCATCGAAATTCTTGGACAAAAACATTTACTGAAAATTATTCGGAATTCTAAAGCCGGAATTGGTGATTCAACAACTGTTGACACAACAACACAGGACAGGTTATAGAGGACGTCATAGCCTTCCATCTTGAAACTTCATCGGGATTCGAACTTTGATTCATTTAGAACTTTTTAGTGATAGGACTTATATTTTTAAATTCTAGGATTAATTTTTAGATTAGATTCACAAACCGTAAGTCTTTTATCATATTTTTACTTTGCTTTCTAGGGATATAAATTATTCTGATAAAATTTACAAAGCTTGTTGGCTTCACTCTTTTCTTTGTTACTTTTATACGAGCCTAGATACGTAACAGACCTCATTAATCTCATGATGTATACTTTACAAGAGAACATTCGTGGTTTCCCAGTGGAGTTGAGAGATCGCAGTTACCGAGAGTTTGTCAAAATACAAGTTTAACGCAAAGAACAACTGCATCCTTTACATCACCGATGTTTAAACCACTGGTGCCTGAATGCTATCAGAGGATTGATTCTGTTGAAAGCGTTCCAGGAATCAGACATTGATCAAATACCCAAGGACGAGAAGGATTACTTTGCTACTCATTCTATTTACTACAAGGTAGACTTATTGCAACGAATTCCAGAGGAAGAGTTAGAGGGTTACCAAAATCTATGACACAGTCTAATCGTGGTTGGAGGGGAAACGTCTGTACGGTGTGTGGTGTGCAAGTTGACTAAACAATTTAGATTCGCCACTGGCGCACGATCAGCTCTTTGCAGAAAGTACACTTATTGTCTCAAAAAGCAAAAGAGGGTATTAAAACTTGATACCATGCCACGACCATTGTCATGTCGTGATACAACAGATTCCGTGGAATGAAAATCAATGACACTATTCAGACTGTGGATGATTACCAACACTTATTACGAGGACTGTGCCCATTGAATTGAGGTCGACGGTTGATGTGTGTCTTAGTGACTTCATTTCTGGGTTTTCTTTTACCAGCCAATTACTTGTGGACTCTTTACGGTCTATACCTCACAGTGCCACCAAAAACATGAGGGTGGTACCTTTAAATGTACACGAGAGACTCATTCTGTTAAAAGCCTTGCACTTTCATATCGATACTTCTCTACCTCTACGGGAAAAAAAGATTCGTCAACATTTAGTCACTGAAGGTGTTTACGAAGATGTGTGTGTAGCTTGTGACTTACACCCTCACTGGCCAGATGTACGTGACTGGAAAAGTTTTGGTTTCGAGGCTTGGACAAAAGTAGCAGCAAACTATGTCCAAGATATGTTATCATAAAATCAAACGTTCAGTGAAAAAAGTAATTTTAAACCTGTGTTAGCCACAATGCCAGAAGAACCCGATACCAAGGAAAATCACCCCAATCAGGACAGGGCCGTCATTGTCATGGACATCCCCGAAAGGGAGGACCCATGTGTGACTGTGCCAAGTGTAGATACTAAGAACATTACCCAGTGTCCCTTTGACACCACACGTTCGTCACCAAAAATGTTGTACAGTGGTTTATTTATATTCCGCTTTGATCGTTTTGATGTGTATTTTATCGATGTACTTAACTATTTGGCTTTAATGTATTTTTATCTTTCGTGTTCAATTTTAAACATGATTTGAAATAAACGTGTCCTGAAAAAGTATAGAAACTCTTGTCGGACTTAGTTTCAAAAGTGACATTCAATGCACAATGTCTACTCTGCTGTCTCTGCTCCCTCTTCCTCCACTTTCAAAGTCATCGACGAAAACTTAGACCGAACCAATTGGGAGACCTTGTATCTTCGCCATCTCTTGAGCATGTTAATTTCTGGATCGAGCGGTTGAGGCAAAACCGAATTTGTCAAACGTCTGATCGAATATAAACATCATTTGATCGATCGTCCACCTCAACGTATTGTGTGGTGTTAGAAAGAGTGGCAATCGGCGTACACTCTCCTGCGAGAAAGTCAAGGCAATTCCATCGTGTTTATGGAAGGCATTCCTGACGAAGACGACGGGATCATGTCTAACCCCAGTCAAACTCATCTGGTCATCTTCGACGACGTGTTAGGAGAAGACGAAGAAGAAATGAAACTGTGGTTTATGCGCAACGGGCATCATCGTAATGCCAGTGTCATTTACATTACCCAAAATTTGTTTCAACAAAGTAAAGCACATCGCACCATTAGTCTCAATGCACACTACTTGGTCTTGTTTAAAGGCCCTAGAGATAAATCGCAAGAGCAAGTGTTAGCCAAACAGTTAGGAACTCCTTGGCTGACTGATGCGAAGGACGATGTCACTCAAACCCCTCACGCCTATTTACTCATTGATTTAAACCTCACCACGCCCGATTATTTGCAATTTTGTACATATTTGTTTCACCACTGGTGCCAAGACGGAGAGCCTGTCGAGTACAAGTCCCCGGCAACTTAACAACAAAAAAAGATCTATTACAAACCTCGGACACTTTTGGTCTGTCTCACAAATCGTCAACATGACGTTCCTTCAGTCTCATCTTCCCGTCAAATTGATTCGTGCCTTATACGCCATCGGTCGCGAAAAAAATCCAGAAATGCGTGCTCGTGTCTTAGAAGCCAGTTCTATAGAAGTCTTAAGATGGTTTACAGTGAAAGCACGTCAATTCCTGCAAGGAATGATTCACATCCCTCATCAAAACAAACGCTTTTTTGAGAGAAACAAAGTAGTCTTGACGCAACTGGCAGATCCCAGCATCGACACGCCAACGAAAAAGCAAATCATTTTAAAACCTGGAGGTAGCGATTCTCTAGGACGTGTCATTATTCGTTTCCTAATAAATTGGGATCCTAATGTTCCAAAAGTCATCCCCAAGAAAAAGCCACTACCCGGCCCAAACGGACCCAGAAGAAAAAGAACAATGGTGTCAAGACCAGGTCATAACTCCCCCAAAAAACAACCCCCCCCCAAACAAAAGAAACGCCCCCAGAAAAGACCCCAGGAAGCAGATTTTCCCGCAAGAGAGGTCCTTCGGCCAGTACGCAACCTTGCATCCCTAAACCACGACCTGCACCAACGGTGACCGCGTCTCCAGTAGCTTCAGGTTCTTCCACCACTTCTCCGTTGCTGGTGATGCCTACCAAGCCCAATTTGACACACGTCTTTCCTAATTTGATGAAAAAATGGAAACACGTGTCTCCAGGAACTTCTCCTACAGCGGTGACACCCTCCTCCTGTTTAGTTGCTGCGGCAGCTGCTAACAAAGTACCTGGCCCCAAAATTAAAGTCCAAGAGAGATCGGCATGTTACAGAGTTTATTGAATTTATCCAAGCAAGAACTGTCCCGATTTAGTCAGTTGCGAACCCCTCTACGTTGAGTGATGCCTGCCATGAAATTGAGAAGATGGATCGACAAAAAGACCTGGGGTAAACGATGGGTATCCGTGCTTTTGTACTCCTGAACAAACAAGGATATTACCGAAAAGAAGTGCACACCATCATCGTCGTGCTTCTGTCCAAAAATGAAAAGAAAAAAGAAAAGGACAGTCTCGTCGTTTGACCCCACATCCGAAGAAACGCTTAGCCAAGCATCGACGTCTACCCCAGAAAAGACCCCATCGTCTAAAGAAAAACAGGAGCAACCAAAGGGGAGGATTGTTTGGCGATATGGGAAAAAAGTCGTCACATTTTTGACGAAGCGATAGTCAAAGAGTTTGTCAAAAAGACTGGTCAAAAAAAGATAATTGAGTGTGTACCAAGTCATCGACGTCAGTGTATTTTTCGTGTGTGCCCGGGAAAAATAAAGATGTCACCCTTCATAAACCATCCCTCCTCTACCCCCAAAGGAAAGAAAAGGAAAGGACTGCCTCCTCGTTTAGCCGAACATTGGGACGTGTTGTCCGTCCTGTCCATAGCCCCTACACCCATTCGAAAACAACTCGTTCAAACTACCTCCAAAGACGTCGTCGATACTGTGTGAAAGTTGTCTGAATGTCTTGAAAGAAACGATATTTTTGTCTGGACATCAGAAAGAATGCTTAGCCAAGCATCGACACGTTCTTCGCCAAATGGTCCAAAAGAAAATACCCATCCGTCAGAACAAAAAGATGTTAGTGCATTTGTGTACCTATTGTTAGCACCCATACTAAAAGCCACATTGGCACCCCTGATTACAGGACTCATGACAGGTGCTGCTTCACAAGGGATAGGTCGAAGATAAAAAGGATCAAGAAGATAAAAGGAACCTCTGGGGTCACATGATGTCAAACCTGCCCTTGGGAATCTGATGGAAGGACGAAAACTGACTTTAGTGCCTTGCATACGATGGATGGAATTCCATCGTTAGAAATAATAACGAGCCCAGCATTTACCTCAAAATCCTCGTTTGATCGAGATGTTCCAGTTACAACACGAAATGCAATCGCTGGTGGATCGCAGCCATTTGTCAGAAAAAAAATCGCAACGGTACTGTCGAGTGTTGCACCGACTTCAAGTCTTTCAAAAGAAAGCTTTAGACGAAACAGCTCGACCGACTCTGAAAGATTTTAAGACCCTGATGAAACGTCCATCACCTCCAGTGACCACGACAGACGTAGACCCACGGATGCCTGAGGAAGAAGAGGCACAATAAGTCTTTCAAACACCGTCAGCAGCTCTCATACCTAGTAAGATTGCAGCGTCCTTGTTGACCCCTTCCCCAACACCCAACGAGAAGTACTTAAAGCTTGCGTTAAAAAGATGATGTCCACTCCTCCTTCGACAGAAGTGAAAAAGAAATAAGGGAAACCAGAAGTGAAAAAAGAAAGCAAGTCAAAAGCCATCTCATTACTACCACCACCAGCACTACCCTCGACTTCTACTCCCGTGGCACGTCGAACACGTAAATCCGTTTCCAAACCACCACCTCGCCCTAGCCAAAGTAGCATCAGTGAAAAGTGGATGATATATTCAAACAAGTCTTGATGGAGAATGTGTTAGCCAGCATTTACTACGATCCATCCCATCCTGCAGGATTCGGAGGAGTTCAGAAAATTGTATCGTGCTGCCAAAACCCGACTCAAAAGTGTACATGTACTTCAATTACAACGATGGTTACAAGAACATGCCAAGTGCAACGATGGTTACAGGAACAAGCCACGTACACCTTACACAAAGCCATTCGAAGAAAATTTTCCAGAAGTCGCATGCTAGTGGAGGGCATCGATCATCAATGGCAAGCTGATTTAGCCGATGTCTCGCATTCGGGTACCTACAATCGTGGCTACTAATATTTCTTTTGTGTTATCGACGTCTTTTCCAAATTTGCCTGGGTCGTGCTATTGACTTCCAAATCGAACACTGAGTTAGTGAGAACCCTAAATTTGGTGTTGAAACAAAGTGGTCGTCACCCTCTTCGATGGCAAACCTAAAAAGGCACCGAATTTTTGAACCAAGCTTTCCAAAAGAATTGAAGAAACGAGACATTTTTCACCACTGAGAATCCAGAAACCAAAGCCAGCATCGTGAAAAGTTTTAAACGCACCTTGAAAGAACGCATGTAGAAATATTTCACTCATCAACACATTCTCAAATACATCGACCTCTTGGTGTACCTGTCAAAGAGTACAACCAATCTTGCCATCGGAGCATCGGATGTGCTCCCCAATAAGTGATTCCCGACAACGAAGTGACCGTCTTTGAGCGCCTGTTTGGTACGTCTCTGACTGTGACAGTCCCCAAGAAAGGTGGAGTGTTGACGGGAGATTGGGTGCGTATTGGCAAAACCAAACGCACTTTCGACAAAGGTTACTTACCCAACTGGACCACCGAATTGTTTTGCGTCACGAGTGCATGGCCGTCATCCTGCCGGCTATAAATTGGAAGTCATGAACGGGGAAGTGTTAAAAGGAAGTTTTTGCTTGCCCGGGTTACAACGAGTGACCAAAAAAGAACATGAAGTGTACGACATAGAAATCATTCACGATCGAAGAACACGTAAAGTGGGAAAACGACGTGTCAAATAAGTCAAAGTACTTTGAAAGGGTTATCCGCCTAGTTTTGACTCTTGGATCGACGCTGAGCAAGTCATCGACTATAAAAATAAGTGGCCATCATTCCCTTCAACACAGCCTCAACCACCACAGTGACCACTCCGTCACCGAGTTCGTCTGTGCAAGATCTACAAAAGTAACGCTTGTTGGTATGGTGTGGAGAACGTGTGCCTAAAACGCAAATCGTCTTTCTCTGCCAAATCTTTGTGGTGCATTGTGTCATCGGTGCTGCCATTGCCAATATTAGTTTGCAACAAGGAGACAAAAAATTGTGGACCATTTTACTGAGCGGTTGCATCGGTTACCTTCTCCCCAATCCTTCCCTGAAATACTCTAACTGTAGAAACGGGAGTCTTGCGTCCAACGTCAGTCACCCTCCCAACAGTCACTACCAAAACAACAACAATAACCCTCTTTTAGACACTCCTCTGACCTCCAGTGACCCCTCAGACAGCAGAATTCTGGAATTATGAACAAGCAATTTTACTTAACGTTACCCAGTGACAATTCCATGGATGTGTTTCCCCACAATATCTTGTGATGTTTCAAGGCCAAATTACCTCAGTCGTGATCACGACGTCCATTGGAAAGTGGCGAGAACATGGTTTTGGAAATATGTTGAAATCAGCGTTTCGTTCGGTGGGCCCCGTCTTGAAACCGATGGTGACACGAGGATTGCACGCCATGAAAGATGCCGCTTTGACGCAAGGCAAAGAATTCTCCAAAATGTAATTATGGACAAACAAAATCCCAAAGAAGCCTTCATGAGAGCAGGCAGAAATGTCTTGCTTCAAACTGAAAAAGACATTTTGGGCCAAGGAGAAACTCTTGTAAATGCCCTGGACGCTGTTATGTCAGGCATTCCAGCTTCCTTGACACCAGAGCAAGGACAAGGCAGAAAGAGTCGACGAAGATACCCCTCCAGTGGCTATCACACCCACAGAGCCAGAAAAACCAAGAAAAGGAGAACCGTCCAATAATTAGACGTCTTTGATTATTAAATCACAGAGAGAAAAAATGATGCACCGAGAGTCTTGCGCATGTTCCAAGTGGGAACTGGATTTATTTGCCAAGCCACCCACTATGATTGACAATGCAAGAATCCCAGTGGGTAACATTTTATCCCGTCTCCTCTTTGACAAATTCAGCTCCCATCGAGATTGAAATCAAAAGGCAGCCCGAAGATTACATTGATCTGAATAGCAGTTACTTGTACTTGAAAGTCAAAGTTCAAAAAACGGGCGACGATCCCGCTCTACCTGGGGATGCCAGAGTAGCTCCCGTCAACAATCTGATGCATTCCTTGTTCAGCGAAATGGATTTGTACTTCAGTAACAAACTAGTCAGTAGCAGCATGAATGCTTACCCTTAACTGGAAAATGTCTTGACGTATGGAAAAGAGGCTAAGAAACACTCATATGAATGCTTGCGTGGTATGGAAACCTGACACTGCAGGTGGCACCAAGTTCAACAGCACTCTGCTTGCTGGGGACGACCAACGAAACAAAATCAAAAAAGGACGACGTTTTGAACTGATGGATCGTTTGCATTTGGATATGTGCTTGCAAGAGAAGTATTTGCTGAACGGAGTGGATGTCCGTCTAAGACTGAATCGAAACAGTACCGCTTTCCATTTGATGGCCGATGCCAACGAGTACAAAACAGTCATCCAAGAAGCCCGACTTTACGTACGTCGCATGGAAGTGTTACCTAAAGTGTGAAACGACATCAGTCACACTTTGAGCAGAACGACCGCCAAGTATCCGATACGATGAATGGAAGTGAAAACCTTCACCATTGCCGCTGAACTCCGATCCAAGATCGAAGATCATCTGTTCCAAGAACAGTTACACAAACGTTTAATCATTGGTATCGTCAGCAACGAAGCCCTCAACGAAGCCGTCACTGCCAATCCTTTCTAGTTTAAGCACCACAAGGTGTCCAAGATCGAAGTCAGTCGCTATGGCAAAACCTTATGTACCAGACCCTTCGAACTTAAGTTTGCCGAAAAGAATTACTTGAGATCGTAATTGTCCCTGTACGAACCCACGGGGCAGCTAGGGACCAACACCAGCCAAGGCATTTCGTACGAAGATTATGCAGGAGTTTACCCTTTGTGGACCTTTGATTTCACTCCAGACCAAGGCAGCGACGAGTGACATTCCAACCCTATAAACTTCGGTCAACTGCGTGTAGAACTTCAGTTTCCAGAAGCTCTACCCAACACGGTGAACGTCACCTTGTATGCCGAATCTGATAATACAAAAGAAATCAACAGTTTAGAGAAGTCATTCTAGACTATTAGAAGCTATGGAAGACTCTTATTCCTCTTTGAATGGTGGAGAATCTTTGGAAATGGAATGGGAGGATATCGTGGAAGCAGAACTACCCACCAAAAAAGACAAAGACGAATAGTTGATGGCCATGTCCAGATGTCCGGAACAAGATGACTATTTAGTCTCGTGTTTTGCTATGCACCTGGCTGATAAAATTACGGAATTGACAAAGAAAGATTGCTATGGATGTCAAAAAGATCATCCCAGTCAAATTGGACACAATAAATGTCTGATGATGAGTCAAGACGAAAAATTGGACGAGTATCTGGATGAAACTTGGGGTCTTATCTCGGAAGAAGCAGTGTTGCATCAGTGGTATAAAACTTTGCGTGACCATTCCTCCCCTCCGTTGATTGCTCTAGAGATCCATCGCATCGAATCTCCCTTGACCCAGAGTACGGAGACGAAGCGAAGAGATGATTGCTTGACAGAGATTTTCAAGCAAAAGATCAGGATTGTATTAATCACTTATTATCACGCGTGAAAAATGATTAGAAAACAAAATGGATACCGGGGAACTTTATTACTTTTTGAAAATCAGTTCGTACACCGCTTCTTGGAATCGTGTCGTGTGCGCTAAAGATGAACTTCCTCATCGCAAACCTAAAGACCATAAAGCTTATGTCATCAACATGGACGACAGTCATCTCCCAGGAACCCACTGCGTAGCCGTCTACTTTCTTCAGCCATATAAAACGGGGCGGTCTCCAGTCTGACCATCCCTTGTTGACTCGTCGGCCTATGAAGATGGCTTCAAGACTAGCAAAGCCGAACGCATCCTACGTGAATTTAAATCGTGTCAGGCAAAACGTGATACCCAAGTCTGAAGAGATAGAGAATGTCAGGATGTTAAAAGTGGCCCAAGACCTGCTAGAAGAGGTCTTCAGAGATGAAATCAAGAAGGAGCAGGAAGAATGGACGGAGAAGTACAGACTTCAGAAACAACAGATAGAACAGCAGCAGCAACAACAACAGCAAGAGCCATACAGAGGCTTTGTGGACTGCCGTGTGGACACGAAAGAGTTCTCCTTCTCCTTCCGAAGAAGCAGACCCTATCCTGCAGGAAAACCTGCAGCCAGACGGGGACCCAATCTAAGACGATAAAATGTTGCCATAACCCCGTCAACAAAACAGCCCTTTTCAGGGCTACCCATACAATCTAGAAAAGACATAGTACTCTATTGCCAAAATATTTTCTCTATTTGTGTTTGTCTGTAGGTAAAACAATAGAAGTATGCCTATAAACTCTTTGTTTCCCTGACTTGCAAGATAGTATATTTTATTTTTTTTTGTATGTATGAGTGATAATAAAGTGAGTTTGTAGGACAAAAAGTGAACATGAGTGTTTCTTTTAGGTCCGCGCGTTCCATGTTATTGATGGTGGAGTGGGTATTGTTAGTTTTAGCCCAGCCCGGGGCAAAGGGTCCAGCCCGGGGCTATAACCAGTCGCAATAGCGCACAAGTGCATAGGCGACTTAAATCCTTGAGTCAGTCAATTGTTAGTTTTGTGTAAGGGGATGTTTTCCTTCACATCCGCGCTTCAGGCATAAAAGGCGTAGTGTTCGTCAGTTGTTTTTTTTTCAAATCCAACGGACGCTGGGGGCGCAAAACAGGTGCTAGGGAAAACATACTAGCAAACACCTGGGTGGAATCCTGATAGCAACAAGCCTGTGTTCTTAAAAGATTTTCCACTAAGGCCCCACCTCCGGTTCTTTTTTTCCTTTTTCCTCTCTCAAACAAACCCAACGGACACTGGGACGCAAAACAGGTGCTAGCTAAAACATACTAGCAAACACCTGGGTGGAATCCTGATAACAACAAGCCTGTGTTCTTAAAAGATTTTCCACTAAGGTCCCACTTCCGGGTTTTTCTTTCTTTTTCCTTTTTCCTCTCTCAAACAAACCCAATGGACACTGGGGCGCAAAACAGGTGCTAGGGAAACATACTAGCAAACACCTAGGTGCAATCCTGATAGCAACAAGCCTGTGTTGTTAAAAGATTTTCCACTAAGGCCCCACCTCCGGGTTTTTCTTTTTTTCTTTTTTTGTTCCTTTTTCCTCTCTCAAACAAACCCAATGGACACTGGGACGCAAAGCAGGTGCTAGGGAAAACATACTAGCAAACACCTGGGTGGAATTATGATAGCAACAAGCCTATGTTGTTAAAAGATTTTCCTCTAAGGCCCCACCTCCAGATTTTTCTTTAATTTTATTTTTCTATGAGGTTTTCCCTTTGGCTACTGAAGACCTCTTTCAATAATATCTCTATTCAAAATAAACCAAACTCGATCCATTAGCACCACCAACAAAATTAACGTTCACTTAAAAACACAGCGCGACTCTAACATGTGTAGGATGGCTCACATCCAACAGCTGATTGGTACTATTTCAAACAATACAAGTACGCTAAGTACACAAAATTATAAACTACTACAAACAAGAGTAAAAGAAATTATAAGACTAATTGTATTAGATTAATTGCACAGGTGGCTCACACATTACTGGGTTCTTTTTAATGTCCATTAGTACAACTGAACTGAATTTAAACTATAAGTACGGGCTGCGTTTTGGGGCGTGCACGACACCGGAGGCTGAGGCATTTGCGTCCACCTGGGTCCCCTTCATCCTTCTCCTCGACCGGACCTAAATAAGAAGTGCGACATCGCACATAAGCGCGAGACTGTGATGGCACCATTCTCATAGTCACGAACAATTAAATAGCCTGACACTCAGGCATAAACTACTCGTAAAAGCACATAGATTGCATAGGCGACTTAAATCCTTTGTACTGTACTGTACAGTCTGGCTACCTCAGCGTGCACTTGTTAACATTGAAGAAGATGAGTAGAATCAGTAAACTGTTGGAGCTTCAGATGCACCTGGAGTATGCCAGGCGATTCCTGGATAAGCTGACCATGGAGGCGATCCAGGAAAGTGCCAGGATAGAAGAGGAGGAGGATAAAAGAAGAAAGAAAAGGAGAAGATAGAAATGATCCTGCCCCACCTATTAATTAGACCTGAGTGTGAGGTAAAACCCATGGTGAGGACACCAACACCACTACTACCACCACCACCGCCACCACGTCAGCCATAGACACAACCATTACCATTAGTACCTAGAGCCGCTGTCCTCCAGATGGAAAACTTGGACGAAGAGTTGGAGAGACTGCGGCAAGAGTGGGAGCCGCAGAGACCTCATCATCCCCGGGTATGGCATAGGAGAAGACAGAGGGAACAAGTCTTCGCTATCCCTCAAAGTGAAAACTGGGATGATGAGGCCACTCATCAACCATCTGCACTCCCAACCATGCGCATAAATTGGGAACAAGATTGGAGTAGGCGATGCATGTGTGGTGCCCGGCCTGGAAGGTGTCAGCATTAACCATATGCATCTGAAGTTAATAAAACAGCCCTTCTCAGAGCTAACGAGATCTCTAGAAAAGAGAGACTAATCAAGTTGCCAATCATATAATTATGTGTGCGTGTTTGTGTGCGCGCGTACGTTTGTGTGTATGTGTATGTGAATGTGTGTGTGTTTGTTTTTTCCTTAACAAACAACCTTGCCCCTGCACAAACTTACGTTTTTGTGTAATTGTGTGTGTTTGTGTACGCGCGTACGTTTGTGTGCATGTGTGTTAGGTGTGTTTGTTTTTTCATTAACAAAAAAACACTTGTCACTGCACATTTTTCCTTCCCACTATGTATTGATAGAAAATAAAGTTGGTTTTGTTAGTATTATTGTGATGGTTTGTATAAAAATTTATTTCAGGTTAGCACTATTATCTCTGTGGATTGTTTGGTAGGTGATATGGGTAATTGTTGAGAGGGGATGTTTTCCTTCACGTCCGTACTTGAGATATATAAAGTGTAGAGACAGAGCTGATTAAACAGGAAAAGGAGGAGAAGGAGGACAAAGAGGATAAAGAACAAATGAGAAGATGGAATGCAACAAATTTAAAAAGAAGAAGAAAATGAAAAGAGAAGAAACAGGAGGAAGAGAGGGAGAAAAAGGAGGATGAAAAGGATGAGAAGAAGAAGAAAAAGAACAAGAACAAGAATGTAGTGGAGAATTTAAGATATTGGTGGCAAAAAAGAAAAGAAGACAGAAATTAGAAGAACAAGAAGAAGAAACCCAAAGGCCTTTTTCAGGGTCACTCCATTGTCTCGAAAAAATATCTATTCTCTCTTGCCTAAAAACATTTTAGTTGATTTTTGTGTGTGATAAATTTATGTTCATAAATCTATTTGTGCAATATGTCTATGTCTCTATGTTTCTAACCCTGTCTCTAACCACATCTCTATGTCTATTTCTCTATTTTTATGTCTCTGTTTGTCCCTAGAGTAACGCGTATTCAGGTTAGCCCTTGCCACACTGTTCCGCCTGTTTGAGGTCAGCCACTTGTAACATTATTGCCAGTGTCCAGTGCCGTGACGTCACCCCTCTGCAATTCCTATTGACCCTAGACAGGCCCAATCCATTATTGCTATACATTCCCTATGTTAAATTCCAACTGACTCTAGAGTAACCCACCCATGTTAAAGTCCCATAGACCCTATAGAGCCGGGCCCCAATTTTGACATAGAAGTCCCCTAGACCCTATTTCGCCCCCACTCACTACTCATAATATACAAATATACATGAATAGACTTTAAAAAGAATTGTGATTAAAAAACACGGAAGGATTGTTTAATAGAATACGTATCACTTTCAGGTTTATGGTGCAATATATCAGCACTAATATTATAATTTTATTGTTGCTTGTTATTTTAGTATAATCTCTTCATAAAAGGGTCTGGAACGGATATTACTGATGTGTCGTATATTATATGCGCTATGTTTGATTTTCTTGACGTAACGCCCTCTTTCTTAATTAATGAATTGTTCATCAAGCTTCATATTAAACTGTGTAAATAATGAACTAAATTTTAAATTTAGCATAGATGAGCACATGTTAATTATTGCATGTTAAATGTAATAATGGTCTGTGATGCTAATTACCATGGTTGTATCATAATTTGTTTTGATACATCTATTTTCGCTCAAGCCTTCCCACCGAACATACGCATTCAACACAACTATTTAAAGTCACTGGTGGCATTATATATATATATATATATATATATATATATATATATATATATATATATATATATATATATATATATATATATATCATATATATATATATATATATTATTATGTAAATATGTGTGTGTGTGTGTGTGTGTGAATCTAATTAACTGTCATTTGAAATGGTATGAAGTTTAAGATATTTACAATTTTAATGCAGAAGTTAATTTTCCTATTGCAACATATATTTTCGTAAACAAACCAGTACTTACCATATGACTGATTTTGCTGATTTTACAGAGACTGTTTGTTAATATATTTATTTTCTTTGTTTAGTAGCCATTTTTCATTTTTAAACTGGAATTGGTAAACATGTCCAGAATTCTTTACTGAATTTGTGATTTACAGGCTAGTGGTAGCCTGGAATAAAACTATGTGATGGTGCGAAAGCAAAGAACAAACAGATAGATCCATATCTTTTAGAGTCAACATGGATGACAAATTTCGATCCTTGTTTATTTAAGTCAACTCTCTTTTTAATAATTTCTTGAAGCGTGAAAAACACTGTGCTTAACTGAATTTCATTTGAATAGAAATGTTCTCTAATAACAAGTGTTTGGATTATTCTTTTGTAATATGAGTTTAAGCACTACTACTAATACTGTTACGACTCTATGGTTACAAACTAAGAAACAAAAAGAAGCAAAACCAACAACTTCTGTAAAACTTAACAAACAATTTAATCACCAAATTATAAATGAAAATATGAGAGAATCTTTCAGTATTTATGAAGTGAAATCCAAAATAATCCTTGATAAAGTTCCATGACTGCTGCTGATGATGATGAACACATGATGATAACAATTGCATTAGCATGTCTGTGTCAATGGCCTAAGTGTCCGGTGGCCTAAGTGGTTAGAGCGTCCACCTCGAATATGGGAGGTGGGAAGTCGTAGGTTTTAACCCTGGCCAAGTCATAGCAGAGACATAAAAAGGTACAAGCAGCTGCCTCGATTGTCGCTCAGCAGTACGAGGTTAGTGTTAGGACTGGTAAGTCTGTTGTCAGTATAATGTGACCGGATGGGACATGAAGATAAATATCTTGGGCATGATTCCCAGTTGTAGACATCACTATAAACTGTCAAAATGCAGACATCGTAGTTTTAAAAGTATGTTAAAAATCTCAATCACACACACACACACACACACACACACACACACACACACACACACACACACTGTGTTAATGTGGAAATTTGATTAATTTATCTACCTCGGTACGTAATTGGTTTTAATCGTAAAGTAGCTGAGAATGTTAACTACGCGTACTATGTGATTGCACGTTAGTTGTAGGTTTTCGCCTATTAATATTAGTACCAAAAGCGTTTTTTGTTTTTCTTTTTCTAATTATATATATATATATATTTATATATATATATATATATATATATATATATATATATATATATATATATATATATATTGAAAGTTTCCTAACATTAAATCTAAATTCCCGTTTCAGATCAAAAGATAAAACTCCTTCTAAAGTTACAATACTCGGTTGAGTACCGTGTTATTCCACTGTTGTTTGGACACGTCCGTCCTTGTTTATATATGGGGATTATTCGTCATCGGCTGCAAAAAGTGGAATTCTAGCAAGTTCACATCTTTTGCCAAATATTGTTCTGGTATTTTTAGTTGAACGTGTTTGTCTGCAAACGAAATTAACGTGCATATCCATTGTCCAAGCTCCACGCTGGGGTTGAACTAACAATCGATTTTTTTTGTATTCGTCGTTCATCGACACCATCAATTGGTTTTTTGCTGCGCAAGCACTACGATTCCTAGGTGACCACAAGATGACTCTGGCGTTGTAGCATGATTCCATTTTACATTTTTTACTTGTTTGTGTCGCAGATATTCATCCACAAGTGGCACAGATGTGTTTTCTATGCCGGCTTGTCCATTTCTCTGTTCCAAGAATTTATGCGTCGTCAAACCAGTATCTTTATCATTACGAGCTGCATCACCGATACTCAGGGTGATATAATAATCATATGACGTCAAATATAAATTTGATTAACAAGCAAATCGCAACAACGACAAAGTGTAAATCGATGTTGGTTGTTATCCCTGAAATAACAATAGTTTCACCAATGAAGACTTTTATGGGAGAGTTAAACCAAAAGTAATTAATTTTGTCGTGAAGCAATCCCGATAAACCTGTCGATCAATCAGGCAGACGATTTATAAAATTTGATATATAAAATTATATATCACGAATATCTTTATTTGGATTGTTCCCCAAGATGCACCAATTTTCCTCACGATTAAAGATTGTAAGTTCCATAACATTGTACGTCAGCAAAAGTGCTACTAAAATTCAAACCAGTAAATACATTTCAAGTTGGAAGCATACGATTAACAAAAGTTACTTTATCTCGAGCGTTGGTATATACAATTTCTCTGTAGGATAAGTATATAATCTGCGATTCATATTCCTATTACCTGTCACTTTGTCGCCAGATTTTACAACCTTCGTTCGTATTTGATCGCCAATATTTGTCTAGGATATGTCGGGACCTTTAAGCATTCCAATCTCATTTGTCTCAAACATTTCCCACGACACCGACTGGGATCCTAAGATCGCTGGCACATTCTGGCTGCTTCTCTGATCATCGCAGATGGTGCGATCGAGTACAATTTATCCCAGTAAAGCTATCGCATGATACGGTTTAACAACAACTCTTGTTTTCCTGATCCTGATAGAACTATGACGATCACTGCGTCAGAATTTGAGAATAATTGATGATGTTTTGTGCGGTGACGGGCTTTTAAGTCCTGAAACATAAATTATGTCATGTGAACTCTAAACGAAGTTTTCGTGGTTTTTGTACGACATCAAATTGTTTGATATGGTGTTATTGAACACTGTAATATGAAATGAACACGAATTCATATTGTGTTCGATCTTGCCAATAAGAGCGTCGTCGATAGCGTCAGTCAGTATAAACAAGCCTAACCCCTAATATTCATATATTCAGGTGTCGCAGACGCGTTTCGATGTAAGATAGTTGAAATGTTTACACGTATATCAAGACAAAGAAGCTTTTGCAGAAGTAGCGAAGTTGATCGAACAACACTAAGTACACATTAGTCATGGCATGTTTTCTTTCATCGCAGTCAAGTTATCCTTAACAGATTTAACTGTACATTGGTGGAATGATTATTGGACAGGAAATGTTACTTCGAGCCCGGGTCGAACACGCATTAAACAATGACATTGCCCGCCCGAAAATTTTTAAAGCCGCCGACGAAATGAAAACATTTTAATCGTACCTAATACATGTGAACATGAAATCAACGTAGTTGGGGAAATGAACATCTTATAGAATATAGCACCATTGTAAAACATTTGTACTGGCCTGGAGATCTCGAAGGCGGGGTTTGGAGATCTACTATTGCCAGCTGGAGCCTATCTACACATACAAATCTCATATGTGACACGTCATAGTAATACATCAGAGATATATTATCTTCCAGTGGGACTCCATAATGGTCCCTTTATCTTTGGAAACACAGGAACACTTTTCAATCGTAGAAGATGTCATAGATAGAAGTAAAATCAATATGTTGCAGAGCGAACGGCTTCGGTGGGACCATTTTTATCATCGGGACTCTATTTATCATCGACAACATTTAGATACTGACATATCCAGAATATATACTTCATTTCTGAATAGAAATATGTCGCTGGGCTTATAATCTTGGTCGAGGACACGCAAGTGGGCCAGGAATTCGACTGATCGATTACACAAACACTTACAATCGTTAGATGCACCTGTTGTATGTGTTTTTGTGTGTGTGTTTGTGTGTGTATGTGATTTGGATTTTTAACGTAGATTTTAAAAAAATTTCAGTCATATCGCTGCTATGTCTGCATTGTGGCAGACATGTAGCACCATGTCGTACCCAGTCACACTATCCTGACAGCTGTTAGTACCATTTTTATAGTTCTTTGGTATGACTAGGACCGGGTTCGAACCCACGACCTCCCTCATCCGAGGCGGACTCTCTAACCACTAGGTCATCGGAGCAGTCCACCTGTGGTAAATTTACCAACAACTAGTATCTTTCGTTCGATGTCTTTTACAAGTCTTATTTCCTCCGGATTTGAATCTGGGGATGGCTGCAGAAGCCAAAAATACTTTTAAGGTTTGTACTCGATGCCACAAGGTAATATAACTACTGGAATGGATGGCAGATTGAAATGACTTCCAAAGCCACGGAGGAACAACTGGATCAACGTTAAAACTCCAATGACACAATTTATGCAAAACTGGTCAGGTCTGTCCTGGAAAGTGGTCAAATTATGAAGTCGTATGCGATCGTGCGTGGTGTGACCATATCACTCAAAACATGATTGACAATCTCATGACGGAGAAGTCATGTAGTACATCAAGCGATGCTCTCATCTCTGATATTTGTCGTCTACGTAGTATATTGCATTCCAAAGACCTCCATGATCATGCTCAATGCAAGAACGTTGAAGATCATCGAGAAAACACTTTGGAGTCGGTTACCAGATATTGTTTGCTGTGTGAAATGTGAAGGCACTGACGTGATCGAGAAAGATCTATCCACAGTATCATCGGACAATGTAATGAAGGCAAACGTTTGCGTACCTCTTTCCTCACCTGTTCTTGTAGGTGTTGTGGGGGAAAACATCAACCAGTGAGCAGCACCGTCTGATTAATCTTCGCGGTAACATCTGCGATAGCGACATGAACATCTCCATGGTAAATTTATATTTTACGATTGGTTGGAAATTTTAATTCATGCATAGCTTTTATGGTCAACAAGTTCATTGATCTTATTTATATCCGTATTTGCAGGAATTGTATAATATTTCTCCCGCGTTAGTTCTGACGACGATCTGGCGTAACGTTCAACTTTCGAATTTTGCAATGTCTGCGAGTGTAGCCCCCCCCCCCCCGTTTAATTTCTGTGCTTTTGATTCCCATTGTGAAATTTTATCAGTTAATCCATGTTGACGAAAAGCACTAGCGAAATGTATAATCAAATATTGTGCAAAACAATGTATATTCCCGTCACAAATCAGAGCCATATTGTCACTGTTTGGGTCTTTCATCTAATACATACCACACACAACATCGATGACCGGATATGCATTTTGATAGTAACGTTTGTAAATTCCATTCAATGCACCTAGAGACTAATTTCTGGATAACACAAACACGTGTTGTCCTGCATGACATTACGGATCTTCGCCTATTGGATCTGGTTTATTTCGGATTAAGTGTGATATCTTGATTAGGTCACTGTTGTTGATCTGTTTGCTCAAATTGCCATTTTTTAAAAATCACGAACAGCTCCATCAATAGAAAATTAATTTTTAGCGTCAAGGAGACATTCGTAGGGTAAATTTCTTGAAAGAACCAACATATCGAGAGCAAAGGCAAGTTGAACATGATTTTGATTTGGGCTTGTCTTTGCAATTCTTGTTCTAGTAACTTCCTGTTGTTGATGATCCTCTCGATTTCCGCGAGACGATTATTTAACAGCAACTTTGATTTTGGATACGGTTGATGCGTATCAGTTCAAAGCATAGAATTTGTGCGTCACGTGCAATCTTCTGCTACCGTCATCTATCAAAATAGATAAGATATACTTAACTGAAAAAATATATCATTTTCTTTTAATATTGAGACATGTTTGTAGCGTGATGTTGTTAGTAGAGCAATACATCAGATACGATTCATTTGGAACACTTGTATTACACGGCAGTATGATCTAAGTATTTTTTTAATATCTTCTAGGTCACTCTTCCTTGTGGCGGCGTCCCACAAATCATCACAATAATCGTTGTAGTCGTAACCCGCATCATCACCCGTGGTTGATATGTTTTTATTGAGAGGTTCAAATACAGAGCTGACTCGTGCTTTCACCTCCTTCTGTCGTTTATTAAATTCACAATACGAGTAACCCACAGTGTAATTACCTCACCTCATGTGGTTTGAGTGGGTGGTTTAACAGGTATTTATTCGAAGTATAGCGAACACGTGCGATCTACTTACTATACGTTCAAATTCGGCGGTTGTCGCCACATTAGGGTACATAGTTGTCATGTTAAGACGATTTATGGTATATGTTGAGATCATATTATATAAGCGAGTGTTATATTTAACTGAAAAACATGCTTAATTTATTTATTTTCTTTTTTTGCATTTTATGCAGAAATTTTTTAGGCTTATTCCAAATCTTCCATAGAAGACCATCACCACCTCATCGGTACTTAACAACGCCGTGTCGCCTATATGGAATCTGAGCGCCAACCATGCGAACCAAAGCAGAGCGTACCCAGCAATATTCACTTATACATCTTCGTCCACATTTCGATGTCATTCCAATGAAGAGCCATACACGTTGATTATTTTCAATCTTATATAATATTCTGTATCTTTTATATTTAATTAGTAACAATTTTCACATACACATGCACGAGACCACCGAATACGCGATCTAGTCTGTTCTGCGTACATGGAATGAAGCCCGCACGGCGTCAACACGAGGCTACAGAAGAATTGTTATTCTATATCGACAAAAGAGGTTTCTGACGCTTTTTGGGTATTTGGCTCGCACTGTATGCTGCTAGTGTTATGCTGAGCAAAGTAGAAGGCCACTAAAGAACATTATTCCCGGTCGTCTCAAACCCACGCGGTGCCATTAAAATCTACTGCTAATACTAGCAGTACGTATTTATAATATTAATAATAGTTCTATTGATAGTCGATTCAAGAATTTGAAAACAAACAGTTTTACCCATGATATAAAATTATAATTTGTTTTAGAGGCTCTGCATTAATCAAATATGGCGCAAAGAAAGAAGAAAGCGAAAACCCAACCCATAGCGAATGTGAATTTAACGTGACACAAATTGTCAAAAATAATAACATTTTGTTTCATTTACAGATCAGTCTAGAGTACAAGAAATCCTTTCATCGATGAATAAAGGTGGGTAACTTAATACATGGCTATCCGTTTAAAATGATATTATTTCTGCAGAAAAACAGACAAACAGATTATTATCATAAGCTTTTAAAATCATGTGGTAAAACTTGAGAAAACTTCAATATTGCAGAAAACTAAACTACCACTCTCTTTGTATATAACATGGGTTTGGGGCTTCAAGGATACAAAGCTAACTGTAGGTGAGTGGTGAGTGGTTATCAGTTTTGTCTGCCTCTGTGGTACTTTTTATTCGAACTCGCTTCTTATATTTATTATATAATTTGTATTTCTTTTTTACTCCAGTTTTAATTTCATTCATATTTTCTTATTGACAGAGTTATATTAGCTGCTTCAAATAGGTCATACTGCATGCTCTTACTCCCGTGTCTTCCTTTAAAAAAATATCGGTCTACAATTTTGGTTGCAATTGTTGTTCATCATGGATGTAAAACGTTTGCTATATGGGATTCTGTTTCTGCTTTCTCCAAATGAATTTCATTTCTATTTAGATACATGGAGTGAATGGTCAGTGTGGTCTGCATGCACAGGGACCTGCGGCAATGTCACTCAAATTCGCTTGAGACACTGTACGAGTCAGGATCAGCCATCACTTGCACATGACTGCTCAGGACCTTTTTTGGAAACAAGAGGATGTGCTAATGTACCGTTATGTCCAGGTTAGGTATCATTCGATATCGATCGTATGGGAAGACAGGACCAGTTGGTGCTGATATTATGTGCAATCAACATTTAAAACTATCAGGATTTTGTTAATCTACCGTCATGCCCAGCATTGTTGCAAAAGTGTTAACTAAACGTTTAAGGCTGCATTTGCCACCCTGATTCCAAGTATCCTGTATGTTCTTAGTAAAAACAAACTTAAACACCAATAAATATTCGGGTCAGAGAATACTGTCTACCTCATGTTACACTTTCCAAAGAGAATTTAAATTATGATCAACTAACGATCTGCAAACAGTGTATTGGTTCAGCAATGGAAAAACCAGTTTACTAGTGAATACTGGCAGTGTATTCGCTGTGGTCGAGGTTCATGTTTCAAGAAATGTTCATGCGTTGAGTATGTGTTTTCGTCACGTGATCAACACAATTTCATTTCTTCCACTTGTTCTATATTGGGAATGCCTCTCCAAATATGCGTCTGATGTTACAAAGCTTGTTTTGCGGAGTTTGCATTCCAAATCTCTTGTCTAACTATATGGAACATGCAGATTTGCATAATATTTGAAGTCAGCAGCATGTGGAATGTTTTCCATTAGGAAACAGATAACTGAGTGGAACCTAGACTGCTTTGTTTGCCCTTTAATTATCATTAATACCAACGTGATTAAGTAGCCACCAGTACCGACTATATTTCAAGAATGTATGAGCTATTTATGCTTCTGCATGATTTGGATATAAGGTTTAGTCAAACTTAAGGGCCTTCAAGGCTTTAGGTGTGAAAAGGGAATCGGAAGAGGCGATGAATTTTGTTTTGGATTGGTTTCAGTGAAGTTTAAACAATTCTGTATAGCTATAATTTCTTAGTTAAACTTCGGATTTTATACGGTAAGTGGCGCGAAATTGCGTCATAGTTATTGCATCAGCACCCAAACTAATTTTCCCCATTATACGTGCAGTCTGTTTACACGGACCTATAGCCACAATAGGAAGTTTTAATTTCACCAAATTCACCCTGAAAAAATAGATGATATATTGAGGACTATTCAAATTGGTTTATATAGAACATTATTTGTATTTGGGCTCTGGGGAGATAACTAAGTGTGTGATAATGGGAGATAACCAAGGTATATTAAATATTATTTCTATGTGGGATATAGGGGTGGGGATAACTAAGGTTATGATGTGTGCATATAAAATTGTGCAGTATTTTCGTTATTAGTTCCTATTTCTTCTATATGAGGACGAAATTTATACCAAAATGCGGCGAGACATTTCCTTTCTTTAATACGAAGTTTGTTACTTGCGCCTGAAGACTCAATAATATGCAAATTACTGTGATTGCTCGAGTTTGGCAGTATATTGATGAGCCAATTTCCTTCGACTTTTATAACGTGCTGGTTTATTTGCCTCAACAAACTGAATGAATAGCTGGTTCATTTGCCTCAACAAACTGTATGAATAGCTGGTTCATTTGCCTCAACAAACTGTATGAATACCTGGTTCATTTGCCTCAAACTGTATGAATACCTGGTTCATTTGCCTCATCAAACTGAATAGCTGGTTCATTTGCTCGGCAAATTGTATGAATAGCTGGTTCATTTGCCTTGACAAACTCTATAAACAGCTGGTTCATTTGCCTTGACAAACTATGAATAGCTGGTTCATTTGCCTCACAAACTTTATGAATAGCAGGTTCATTTGTCTCAACAAACTGTATGAATACCTGGTTTATTTGCCTCGACAAATTGTGAATACCTTGATCATTTGCCTCGACAAACTGTATGAATGCCTGGTTCATTTGCTTCGATAAACTGTATGAATAACTGGTTCATTTGCCTCGACAAACTGTATGAATAGTTCATTCGCCTCGACAAACTGTATGAAAAGCTGGTTCATTTGCCTCAACAAACTGAATACCAGCAAGAACGGTTTGCTATACACAGGGGTTTGTCAAAATATAACGTGTTTTCCGTTGTATCAGACATAATGAGTAAACTAGTTTTCGAGTACCATTATATTAGCATTTGCTTGTAATATACAGGAGAATTTTCCACTGTGAACTTCTCCCTCCCTAGTGAGACATTCAATGACAACATTTGGCCAAAACAACGAACTTTTTACAAAGAAAACTTAATTTGTCTTCTACTATAAGTCAGAGCTTTGCAAAATTAACATGAATGTTATTGCCGGTCAAAACTTTGGTATTAACTTGATCGTTTTCATGTCTCTTAATAACAATGTTACTTACCTCTTAAGTAAGTTTTATAAAGAATATGTAAGAACCGTTAACAGAGTCGGCGTTCCACAATGGGGAAATATAGATCAAAGAGTAAAATTAAAACTACTCATATAATGCATATTAAAACAAATTTCATAAACAAAATCTCGTGTCATTTTTCTATGCAGCAGCATGCTCATTATTTTTCAATCACTGTTGTATTACGGGACGGAATGTTGAAAGGTATGCAGTGTAATATAGTCGAAACCTCAAACTAATAAGTTATTACGTGAGCGCCATTTGTCTGTTTTTTTTTTTTGTTTTTTTTTTTTTTTTTTCTTTTTTTCTTCTCATTAATATTTTATTCTCACTGATCAAGATGACTTTAGTTTTAAAACGCAATGGGTTGCGAGAGTAATCATTTTAATTACCACTTATAGCAGTTACTCAATATATAATGATATTGCGAAAGGAACTGCAATTACATATATAAATGAGCCTTTGAATGCCAATTACATTCAAATCTAGCGTGGTTACTTTAAGTTCATATTACATGTGTCACCATGATTATGTATTAAGTTTTCAAAAGAGACAAGGTTTTGTAAATTGATACGATGTACGAACGAAATCAACACCAAGGAACCCTTCGATGTTGGGGGGTGGGAAGTGGATATAATTTTCTAAACTAAAATCTCGGTGCATCTTACATTAGACGCTAAATATAAATGATATTCACCTTCATGATCGAGTACGTTGACTCGACAAATTATTTGACGGCATATAAAATCGTAAATTTTTTACAAGTATCTAACAGCACACTCCAAAATCGCAAAGGTTAGTCTAAGACTGAGTGTAGTCCATGTTTGATCATACACATTGGGATCGGAGTGTTTCGAGATAAGAGCGTGTCTATCAAAATGGCGATTCACTGCGATCATCATCTTGTTTTGCTTTTATTTCTTTCAATACGTGTTAGTAGGAATGTTGTATGTTTGAAATATCAATGACGGACACTTGTAGAAATGTTAATTAAGTAAATTTCCAGTTGATGTTCATTTTGGTTAAACATGCCTCAGATTTTCATCACCTAATACTGCATTTTGGTACAATTTGCGTAATGATGTGGACATGAAATGACAGCAATGAAAATAATATATCTAGAACTAAAAAAGAGATACCTTTATACACATTATTATGCCCTTGTTTGCCTTTTCTCTTCTACCGTAAGTCACATACACGAAGTCCTCTTCATTGTTTCCTTTGCACAAGACTGAAGTTAAGCAGAATCATATGACAAATAAAAATTTTGTGGGAAATCCAAAATATGTGTGCTTGTGTCAAATTGAGAGTGAAGAAGATGCTTAATTTGATTTTCTTATCTTATATTGATTTAAGTTGATGGTGGTTGGGGCCCGTGGGGAATATGGAATTGCACGTGCGAGACGAGACTGAGTGAGCGAACCCGGGAGTGTAACCATCCAGTGCCAGTTGGAGGAGGCTCTCATTGTGTAGGAGTTCACTATGAAAAGACATCGTGTGCTGATCAGTGCCAAGGTAAGTCTCTTGTCGACACCAATGTATTATATTATTTTACCCGTGTGCATTTGTCTTTCAAAATCCATGTTGTTTGAATAAGTTTTTTCGTTTGGCAGTGCACTTGCGTGCAAATTAAACATCAGCGATTACAACACTCATCTGTTGTAATTTCGTATTCCGTCAAGCTAATTCTATGCATTTCAACGAGGAATGATTTCAAATATAAATTACTACCCTAGGTTCTTTAAAATTCTTAAAGTGTTGATATGAAAAAGTTATGAACAATCAAGAGGTGTATTGTACGTGTCAGATCAAACAATACTTGTCAATCAAGGACAATATCTGCGCTACACGTTGAAATTTGAATATTTTCTCCAAAGATATAATAGTTAAATAATGGTGGCTACTAAGTGCGACAGGGTAAGCGTGTCATGAAATAACGAAAGTAATCTCCAGTAGAGTAATCACTGCCAGGTGTAGATCTGCGACAGCGATTTGTTAAACAAAGCGCACTTTGTTTCCACATGACGGAACGTTAAAGTTAATCAGGGCCTTATCTGACACTTATTCTTATGGTCAGAAAACAAGTAAAACAAAATATCATTAAGGTTGGCAAATGCAAATTGAAGAGAAACATGTATTATGTACATATAATTTGATTTATTTTGTTACAGTTGTGCAAAATGCTGGAACACAAGACAAGTAAATAAACAGGAAGATACTTTATAATAGAGATTTCGGGTAATGATTAATCATCATGTAATTTGCATTTGTACAAGTTCATCCATTTATTTTCTTAAAAAGTTGCAGGTAAATTTTCCTGAAGTACAATTTAATATTCCACATTCGCCAACATCAGAATCATAAAAGACATCTTCCTATTGCATAGGTCACTGGATTACGTGGAACGCGTGGTCACCTTGCACTTCGACTTGTGGTGACAATACTCGGGTTAGAATTCGTTACTGCCATTTGTATGACAATGTCACTATCGCTAACAACTGTCCAGGAGACTCCATAGAAACCAAGAACTGTAGCGTACTTGTCTGTCCAAGTAATACCATTGTATTATATCATGCTTGTATATGTCACATATGTCATGTTTATTTTGACCAACAGTAGCATTCAAGGAAAGGTTTCTATATATATATATATAGTAACAAGATAACCGAGTTGGGATTTCGGATTAACAACAAAACACTGTTTGATGTAATACAAATACAATATTTAATGATGTATGATTTAAGAAACGAAATATGATTGATGCGTGCTTGTATGGGTCCAAATATTGGACGAATTAACATAATTCGCACGAACCTACTAATGCAACAAATACAAATATATGATCTTATACGGTACAAGGACAAAAAGAAAGAACGATTCACGGTATATCACAAAATGAAAAGAATGAGTTTTACGCAACTGCAAAACGAAGTATTCACTCAATAGTGAACTGATATTTTACTCAAATAGTAAAATGATAATAAGGCAGATTCTCTTCATTTCCTAAACACTGGGTATAACATGACCCCAAATTAGCCCACGGCCAAAAGATTTCATTTATGGAGCAACACAGACACTCCCTCAACGTCACACTGGCCAATCAGGCAAAGGTTATAGGTCGTCACCGACCACCATTAATTCCTAGGTCAGACAAGCAATTAGCGCCCACCACTTTGGTCTGCAACGCCCGATCATCTGCTACTTGACCCTAACACTTCACTCAGCTGCACGGCCACCGTCCATAAAGCTCCGTTGCCAGCTCCATCATCAGCTTCACATCCGCTATGGCCAGCACCACAGCCATCATGGTCAGCTTCCATGGTCATCTCTTTAGCTGGTACCTCGTCAACCCTGACCACCATGGATCAGCTCCACAGCTGCCACGGTCAGTTCTAATCGCCATGGTCAGCTCTGATCACCATGGATCATCTCCCATCAGCTGAAAACACATCCAATACCGTGTACTATGCATGACACGGGCATATACGATAACGCGTAATGACGTTATATACAGAAAGTTGTAAAAAATACAATATCAGACCTGCGTTACAAAACAATAACAGGTTCAGAAGTGAACCTGTGAATCATACGATTCCTATAGCACTAAACGTTTCTTAACTAAATGCAACTTTGTAAAGTTCTTGCTAAGTCACAGACACGAATAGAAAATATTAGCATTATACTACGCAAGTCGAAGCTACAGAAATATGAAAAATAAACGTGGTAGTACAATAGCTATAACTTACAATACACACAAGAAATAAATAAATAAATAACTTACATACCTCTACAGCTGGAGATATGCAGGTCTCTAAGTAGACTGCCGACTGACAAAACGTTCCGTAATGTGTCGATTTGATCTTACTGTGAGACATTTATACACTGATAATGTAGCTTTACATCGTCTGTGTAATTCATCTATTCGGGTTTTTCCATCGAACGCACTTCGCGCGTGCGGCATAGGATGAACCTAACTCACTGTTGCGAAGTAATGTAGAATATACATCAATCACCCTCGGGTATCGTTGTACACAAGAAACGAAACCCGAGAACATGTATTTAATAAAGAAATAGATGTATGTAATTGCGTGACATATATATATATATATATATATATATATATATATATATATATATATATATATAAACATTCCCAGTTCGCCTCATTCGTATAATTTTCAAGGTCAAATATCAGGAGGTTAAATAAGTAGGAGAGAGATTATTTATGCTACTTTATGCCTTGGTCACCTAGTTGTTTCGACTGTGTTTGCTACGAAATAAAAGTATAAACCGATTCCATGGAAAAACTCAGTATTTCCATCGAGAGCTGCCAACAATGTATTCGCATTGTTGGTAGATACTCCAATTCAAGACAGACAAAATAAAGATAATTGTAAACAAAATAATTTCTAAAATTCTTAAATGCATGTTTCATTTAGATAATGTCCAATTGATCTGGTCATGCTGGTTTTTAACTTATAATGTCTGTAACTTGCGTGTTAATGTGAGGTCCGGTAAAGCAATCCCAAAGTCTTAAAACATTATGCTGTTGACATATTGCTGGATTTTACAAGTGAAGGACATGGTCATCAATGGTCAACATAAGTTGTACACTTTACATCGTATTAAACTTAGGAATAATCGTAATATGTGTATTGGTAAATATCAAGTGTGGAACGTATATTGATCTCAGTAATTGTACAAGTTGACAGTGTATAGTGGAATCTTTATGAGATAGATGAAAGGGTATTCAAGTATGCAAAGCAGTTTTTCCAGTTTTAACTAAAACATTTATTAACGATTGGAGGATGACTATCTGCTCTTTAACAATGATCTTATAGAATATATTATCTGAGAAAATTTCCTGATATATGACCTATTCAAATATTGTATTGCTGAAAACTGCAACGCATGAGATGCCACCGATCCTTTCTTGAAAGCTGAAGCCTGTAAGTAGTTAGATACCGCGTATATTTTTAATTTTTTTTTTCTTGTTATTTTTTTTTTATTTTTAGTGTAGACTCTGGTCCAAACAAAGGAATGAAAACTCAGTCAGCGTAAAATTACATAGCATTAACGACAATTAGAATGTCCTCTGCTAAATTAATAAATCCATGATAAATATAAATAATCATTGTGGAATATATTCAATATGTGCTTTACTTATTTTAAAAACGATTAATAAATTCTACTGACATAGCTGGGAAGTATGATTTCGTAGTTTAGGGACTAATTCTTTACAAGAATTCACCATACTATAGCTCTAATGACTTGGTGAGTCTTTCCGAATCCTATTCTATAACGTACAAATGTAGTAAAATATAGATACCGCTAATGTCGTATTTAGCATAGATATTAACCATCTTTAGTACCGTTCTCGTCGACAACAAACCACATTTCATTTAAAGAATATCTTTCTTTCAGCCACCACACAAGCCTCAACCACTCTTTTAACGACATTGTCAACGACTACAACGACAGAGGGTAACTTCGAAAAATCTTCTTCTTTCGCCATAAACATCCATATTTTCTACAAAAGCAAAATTTGATGTAAAAGCTAACCAACAGCAAAATTTTCGATTCGACTCATGTGTAAATTATATCGTTTGCTGAAAACGTTTAACAGCATACAATCCTGTCTTCCGAAATCAGAAGATTTCTTTTGCTTCCAATCTTAACTAATTGAAGCAAATAACAATACAACCTTAATATCATGGTATGTGAATGGAACGGTCGAAGTTAAGAGTTTTCGTCTGGCCTTCAACAAGTGAGGAAAGAGGATTGTTTTGAGGTTGAAGTTAAGAGCTTTCGTCTGGCCGTGAACAAATGAGGAAAGAGGATTATTTTGAGGTTCTGTATTATGATACTGAAAATGCGGTGATTCACTTCTTAATGAGTAACTTTGAATTGACGACTTCTTCTTAGTGTTGCAGCAGTTTGCGTGTTGAGCTTAATCAATGTAATATGTACAAATTAGTATTGCTGTAATAATGATCAAACATAATCATATCACAAGATTTTTTTTTTCTCATCACTGAGTTAGGTCCTGAGTTATTTAGAGAGCGAACTCTGATCGACATGTAGACTAAATTGTGGTTCCGCTAAGAGTACGGCCAGGTTCGGGGATGAGCGAATTAATTATAATAATGTCAGAGAATATACGTAACTTGACGTGTAACATTTCTTTAAAAACTAAGTTTATTATGCGATACTTCCTTCAGGGCCGGGAATATGGATAGAATGGACTCAGTGGTCGCAGTGCAGTTCCAGTTGCGGTTCCGGTGTCCAGTATCGTGCGAGATTCTGTGTTGATCTCCAAACAGAGAAAGAGAAACATGATTGTTTAGGAGAGGCAATGGGCAGACAGAACTGTGTAGAGCAAAATTGTCAAGGCATAGTATTTATTGCAATAAAGACTGATATTATATTACAAAATATTTTAGAAAGACGGATATTATATTACGATTGTTCTAGAATATGTCAAGTATCACCCCCTTCCTAACATCAACATTCCGACTAAAACTACATATATTTCGGCTTCATTGTTTATGTTACTCATGCTGAATTATTTATATTTACTGCAGTAATGATGATGATGATGATGATGATGATGATGATGATGATGATGATAAGAAGTTTTCATTCAGTTGAAATATTACTTTTAATATCCATAAATCTGATTACCAACAAGTACAGATTTTGATGACTTTTCTTCTGCATAGTGGATGGTTCCTGGTCTGTATGGAGTGGATGGAGCGTATGTCACAACGGATTGCAATCTAGATCCAGGGCTTGTAACAATCCGACACCACAATTCAATGGTACGTTTTGCCAGGGAGATCATGTGCACTTACAGAATTGTACAGGTAAGTCAATTCTGAAGAATATGTGAATTTTGTGAACAGACATTTTCCAGAGGGAAACAGGTTTTGGTGCTATTTTGGGAGATGTATCAAACAGTATCACTCGCTTCTGAATATTCAAAATTGTCCGTAGGAAATCGATTAATTGTAGGTACTTTTAGTACCTATCATAATTTCATATTATTTGGGAAAGCTTTTGATAAGGTGCTGCTGTTTCGATTTCATTTTGCGGAGTTCAAATCATAGAAGAACCATTTTCAACTACTTTCGTAAAAAGTGGGCAATGTATTTATATCCACATCGCACTCATATAAATATATATATATATTCTGGCCTGGTACCAACAATACCAACACTATCATTACTACTTCTGTCATCAAAAGTAATATTATTAATAGGGTACCTTTGTACCAATGTTAATTAGAAGGAAGAAAATGAACGTTTGCAATAGTGTTGAAACCTCTATCCACGTGAGTGTGAGTCTCGGGTTCGACCAACGTAGGTATGTGAGAATGCTTGCCAGTAGCTTCCCGTGGATTGGTGGTTCTTCCCAGGGTTTTCCCTAGTTCTTCTTCCACCAACACCTATAGCTACTGTTAGAGCTACCACTTCTGCTAATACTACTACTGCACACTAGCTGCTATTAATAGCACTATTACAACTACTAATATTAACTGCATCTACTGCTACTACTAACACTATCAATACTAATGATATTAAAAATAATAATAACAATAATACAATATTGCCTTTTGTACAATATGATAAATAATGTGTCTATTTCAATGCGCGATGAAGCTCTAGAGTTGCTGTCGTCGAAGTTAAATTGTTTTGATAATCACTGTCCTGGTCATTATTTGCTTGCGTTTTGTTTGACAGACGCAGTTATAATCTCGACCATATCTCCACACGTCAAATTGGTTCCGCCAGAAATATTTGGCGCAACGGATGCAGTTGTTGGTGGAAATGTAACTCTTCTGTGTCTAACAGACCTACCTGGACTGACTGTCACCTGGTATTATCACGAGGTAAAATATTTCTTACCAGTCTATCAGCCATTTAGATTTACTGAGACTTGGTAATTGCTATGAGGAAAATAAACACACACACACACACACGCACACACACACACACACACACACACACACACACACACACACACACACACACACACATATTATATATATATATATATATATATATATATATATATATATATATATATATATATATATATATATATTGCGATCTGTCAGAAATTATTAATGTTGTCACGTGACAATCAACACTGTAGTAGGATATCACTTATATCTAATTGCTAAAGAACAAATGCTTGTTAACACGAGCATCTGGTTACACATATTATGATCTGACCTTGGCATCTTATTACAAGTAATATGGGGGCCCGGAGTGGCCGAGTGGTCTAAAGTGCTCGCCGTTACGAATCACTGCCATCTCACCTCTGCGTGGGTTCGAGTCTCGGGTTCGGTCAATGTGGGTATGTGAGAAAGCTTGTCAGTAGCCTCTCGTGGATCGGTGGTTCTTTCAGGAGTTTTCCCGGGTTGTTCCTCCACCATTTATACTGGCCGCCATGTATAGCCTATCTTGTGCTGAAAAATGGCATTAAGCCTTACAACAACAAGAACAACAACAACAACAAGTAATATGACCTTGATATGATGTTACAAATAATATGACCTTGACATATTACTCGAGTTGGGGGGTGGTTACTGTTTTGTGATGGTGACATTTAATAGTAATAAAACATATAGGCAGATGTCAGAAGATATACAATAGTGAGTAATGTTTAAAAAAATAACGTGCCAGCCGCCATGGCAAAGCCGGTGGATCATCGGACTCTTAACCAAGTGTTGCAGGTTCATACCAGTCCAGATAAGTTCAGATATGCTCTCTCTTTGTGTCATTGGAAAAGACACTTAAATTTCATTTCCTCGTATGATATAGTCAACCGTGTTTTAAAAGTACCATGTAAACAAAAAAATATACAAACAATGATGTATGTAGTATGTGATGTTTTTAATACGACGGTGCAAAAATAAACTGACTCGTTTGTAGTATTTTATATCGCTGCAATCTGAGCAAATTTTATGTCGATTAGCTTTCATCTCTTTGTTTTTTTTTTAACCTGAATCAAAGCTAAAAATGCAGCTACAGTTTATAAAACTATATTTTAAATAAACTCTAAGCTCTTTATATAACTGTTGAATAAGAACACTTCGTATATAAACAGTTTATTCTAATAGACATGCGATCAAAGAACTTAAAAGCTAATATGACAAATATTTTGACTTAACATTATAGTTATATGTAAATATTTCACTTCTGATGAGGTAGAGAAAAAGTTGGAAAATGAATTATCATGTCAAGGAGCAACTCTTGCAGAGGTTTTAAAACAAAGCGTACATAGATTATTTAATTCATAACAGTCTTGTTGTGTGCCTGTTTGATCGTAGATCTGCCATTAAATGATTAACATTGTTACCGATCTTCAATAGAAAGTTCCATACAAACAGGTATATAAGTATACCTAAGATGAAAGTCTTTACTACAATTTTTTTTTTAAAAAATGATTCATAATTGATTAAAACTGATTGAAAACATCATGCTTTGGATCATTACTCTTTTTTATGTCAGGTAAGCAACGCATCCATGCGCGAAATCCATCTCGGTCTTTCCGTCGGCTCCAAACAAAATAAGTATTTAGTTTTGTGGAGGCATTAACCAAAATATTATATCAGTAACTTCGTTTAGATAACCAAACTGACTTAGTAAGAAAGCTGTTGAAGATTTATCCTCGATGCATATATTGATTTAGTTTACTTATCTACCATGACACAAAACACCGGTAATGTATAACAAAAAACGTCTTTAAGTACACTTTCAAGAGCACATGACACTGATAATGGGATTTACCACCTTTCATAAGTAAGTGGAAGGCTCAATTTACGGACAAATATGCATTGAATTATAACGCATACAATTAAACCATCATCATATGATAAATAACCAAACAGCATTTCGTTAATTAACAACTGAAAAGAAAGATGAATATTGTACAAAAACAAGTGACAATGTACCATTAGGTTCAATGGAAATTTCACATCTTGTAACTGCTGTGCCAATGAATACAGAAACGTCATTGAAAACGGTTGTGATTTCTAGATATGTATGTAAGTAGAATGTATGATCTGACATAAAACTGGCCAGCAACCTTGATTTGAGCTGGTGTAATCATTTGTTGACTCTATGGGCCCTTTGCACACACACACACACACACACACACACACACACACACACACACACACACACACACACACATATATATATATATATATATATATATATATATATATATATATATATATATATATATACATGTGGCATGATATTTTATGTAAGATCAATATTTTGTAATCTGCCCCTTTTATAGCATGACAATTTAGATCTCCATGTAGGAACAATTATGGTTTAAGTTATTGCTTTCAGACTGACATTCTTCCCATAGGAGCAAGCCAGCAAAAGGGAACAAATGAACTTGTAGTTACTGGAATAAATTCTAAAACCTATGGAACATATACGTGCGTCCTATCAGCCAACCATGACACGGCGAAGACCCACGTGACTATTAATCTTCATGAGTGTAAGTTTATATCTTATACTTGTAAGAACAATGGCCGCTTGTTTGGAAAGGTCATTTATATGTTTCCAGTCATCTACTAATTCCTCTGGTTCAAATCAATTCAATAAAGTCATATGAGCTGGAAAGAGACTGTGATTCATCTGTCCATTAATAGTGACAACATTATGTCCTGTGTTAGGCCTTTACAATTTAATAGCAAGAGAGAAAAAATACATTGCATCTAATTTGTCACTCTGTACGAAGTGCTGTATGCATTGTAGGATGTGGTGGACCTAGCATTTTGCAGGTGTTTTTGTTGCTCCATTCGAATTGTATCACATAACATTAAAAGATATCAAGAGTTATAATTTAATTTGTCTATTCAGCTGAGTAATTTTGTGGATTTGCGTTGTTTTTATGCTGCAATTTATTGTGAGGTAATGTTGGAAAATGTTTCCTTTTTAAATGTAATTTTTAGTTTTATAGATCTAATAACAAATACAATGTTAACTGATCTGCTCAAGAGATTCTTGGTCTGATTATCTTCTGAAAATTTTATTTTGATTTTGTTGTTTTCGTTCATAAATGATCTGTTTGCTATCTTTGAAGATATATTGTGAAAACACTTTTCACTATTTATCTTGTTGCTCGATTGACACATGTCATGATTGTCTCCCTTTACAGCTGCACCAGTGATTATGTCATTGGCAAAGAGTCCAACCAATGTTTCAGAGGGATCTGTAGTTAACATCAAATGCGATGTTGTAGGTTTCCCCGAGCCTATTATTAGATGGGGATACAAAGATGTGAGTCATCTTTTTTATGAATGAGACCTTTGACGTTTCTGGTTAGTTGTTATTTTTCGCATTGAAAGCCATATAATATATTAAGACTTATTTCATTCAGTAACTAAAATGGCTTTTGTACATATCACTCAGTTTGTATTTGTATTTTTGGTATTGGTATACAGTGTAGAAGACACTCTTATATTGTTTCCGTTGGTCCTTGAAGATAAGTTGCTTTTATACACTAATAATTCCAGGAATAAGTCCTTCTCCCACCTGTACTAGTCCAGAGTCATATTTTCAAAAACAATTAATCTACCCGAAGTCACTGTGTCATAAATGTCAATGCAGAATATATTAGAGCAAGTAGCATTCCAGTTATAAATGTTAAGTCTGGTTTTGGATCAGGCAAAGCGTAGTCAATTTAGATATGTTGTAAAATCACTTTTGCTGGCATCCACTGAAAACATTCTCAAGTGTGTACAATATAAAATTAGTGACGACTGGAAAGGAACCTCCACTGTCTCTCGTCCCTTTTTGCTAATGCTAAGTAGTTAGAGTTAATAATTGTTCTATTTTGACAGCTGTCCGGCAATGCCTACTTACCTCCACCAGTTTCCTACAACAATGACGGCAAAGAAATTGACATAAGCTCCTTCCAAAGTCTTCTTTATGGAGGAACCTGGATATGCAAGGCAATTAACAAACTGGGATCGGATCAAAGAGAAATCAAATTGTGATGGTTCAAGAAACTTGATAACGATTAGGAATTATATCTGTCAACGCAAGCAATGTGTAACGTGTTTTGTTTAAAGGGCAACAAATAAAACAGTATACCATTTATGTGAGTCGATACAATTAGAGGAATTTTTTTATATCGCTTCAACGTCACATTCCAAGCATTGCAGTTTTCATGTTTAAGATATAAACTTATCTTGTGGCACGCAAGGGTTCGCATACCAATAGAATAAAATACATTCGTGAGCATGACTTCATAGCCCATGTCCTCTCCTATTTCCAAGGACTTCAAGGCAACGGTCGTTGTGAACTAAAAGGTTCTTAAATGCGCAAATGCTACAATAACTTCCCTAAGATCACCCACCCACACTTCTAATCACCTGCACCACCCATCGCCATAAACTTTAACTTCACACATGTATGTTTTTTTTCCCTCGTTTCAAACACCTATGATTCATCAGTAAGCCTTTATAGGCGAATATTTGCACTTTTACGCCATGCAATACAAAAACACGACCGAAACACACAACACAAAGAAATAATCATATCTCAAATTACTAACAACGTATGCCTAAAAATATCAAGAAACTAATTCATCGTGTCATAAAGTCTCGTGAATGATGTACATTTTGACATCAGAGTACCTCTGCTCTCTTACTAGTTCATAGATAAGTCTGCCCAAGTAAACTGAAGCAAAACGACAGCTTTTTCCTGATGTTACAGCTGCGATACCGTGAATATCTCCCGTACAATCAGAAGGCCACCATCAACTGGTCCAAGACATAGGTACTGCCTGATACCACGACGAAGATACTACAGATGGAGCCATGCCAATTCTTAATGGCTGCCCAAACATTTTTCCAAATAACCTGTCGCACGATGTCAACTTCTTACAGTTGACAAGCCTCTGTCATCACATATTCACTACTAGCCAGAAGTCGCTACCAACCTAAGTAGCGCACACAAATTCCGTACATTCCAGATTGGGTCAGGTTAAAATGCTGCTCACATGTATAAATTAACGCTGCTATGTTAGCTAAGAAAGTCCTATGTAAGATTTCATTAGTATCCACAGGATCAACAGTCCTGATTTCACTCCTGAAGATGTTTCCAAAAAGTGCCTAGCACGATCGCGGCTATCCAGACCGATACACATTACGACTGAATGTGCATTCCTAAAAAATATTAAACAGATGATTAAAAATATCCAATAATAGGTAGTGTAATGTGGCGAATTTTGAAAACTTATTGAAACTTAATTTTGAATAAATTGTGCATTGAAGTTATCATAGTCAAGCCGAAAAGTCTTGAGAAAATTCACTGATATTTCTCTTATTTCATCTGCGAAACATAAAAGGTTCTAAGTTTAAGCTTCAGTGGAATTGACCGAATCATCGTAACGGTATAGCGACAGAGAGTACATTAGAATTACCGACCATATCGGTTGGAGGCGACTTTATGTGAAATAATTGATCTTCAAAGGAAAGCTAATTGCAGCATATTTTAGGCTGTTAAAATCTGATGAAAGACGTGATTATTTTGGGGGAAGGTTTAGGAACAGTTGTCTCCGATTGGTCAGAAAACATTTAGGCGCACATTTTGGGAGACTGAGAATTTATAGGAGCAATTTTAGACAAATTTCTTCAGTTCGACTCTTGCCTTGGGAGAAGTCAGGTCCAACTCCGGGGGACAAAATAATTGTGTTTCCCCGTTAACGAATAGAGGTCAGGTAGCTGTCTTGGAAGGAAAACGACAGGCTATCGAGATTTGACACACGATTGTGTGGGGGGAAAAAGAAAAAAACAGCATTAAGGTACTCAATTTTAATTTCCATGTAATTTCTATTTTGTTGTTTGGTTTATGCAAATGTGTTTGATATGCTTATGATTCATGCTATGTCTCGATTATTCAAGCTCATAGAATTATGTTGATGCTAGGGTTGTATGCAATTTATTTCTTTAATTTTACAGTTAGTTCATTGATAGAATTGACGGATTGCATGTAAGCAAATACTCAATGTGCAGTATTTCATAGGGATTTATGATGTAATCCAAAGAATGTTCAAATATGCAGTATTTCATAGGGATTTATGAATTAACCCTAATATGCAGATGTGTCATATTTTTTATGATTACATAAATTGATTTCCTGTGTAGGATGATACTGTTATCGTGAGTTAATGACAATTGTATATTTATATATAATTTTTTTTAATGCTTAAATGATCTTGCAGGTTATTGGTTACTGTAGCTAGATTTAGTGAATATTATGCCATAAGTAATTGAACATTTATCTTATTGGACAGAATTGACTAGTCATATGTAAATAAGACGTGCAGTAATGCATGCTGGTATATACGGCCGCATTTGTCTGTATAGAGCACGTGGTAATTTCTAATCAATTGCCGTGCGGCGAGGGCAATGAACTGTCGAGCTAAGGTCATTTGTACTAAATATTACGGTGTACCTTACCGAAATACGGAAATCTGTAAGGACAGTTATTTGTTAAGACCACATTCTGTCAGAATTTATGCAGTGTGAATCGCTAATCTGAATACGAACAAAGAGAGTTTATATATATATATATATATATATATATATATATATATATATATATATATATATATATACACACACACACACACACACACAGATAAGTGGTGAAACTTGTCTAGCTTGAGCCATACTCTTGTATTTAAGGGAACAGTTTATACCCTCCCGAGAAGGAAAAAAGGAAAACCCGATGAGTCAGAGGGAAATCCGCATCTAAGAGAGGTCGGAATAGTCAGAGGTCAGAAAGGGAACCAAAGCGCATGCATTAGACGTGCAAAAAACAAGACAAGAGGAGACAGACGCCAGGTGATGCTGTTAAGCGTGGAAATTGTACTCTCTAATTCACCACTCGTAATATGATGTAAATTGAACACTGCAACTAAATTCTATCAATGTAAATCTGTTGGATTGAAAGTGACATTTTGGTTATGTATTAATTGATTAAATTTATTTTAGTAAATCTGTTGGATTGAAAGTGAAATTCTGGTTATGTATTAATTGATTAAATTTCTTTTATTTATTGGTAAAGGGGGCTAGTCGTTGTTTATTTCTTTCAATAGCTTTGCTCAGTTATCTGTTAACGTTCCATCTATCCGTCCACACTGGGCAATAACACCGTGGGAGGTAATTCCCTAGTTAACGATCGCCAAATCAATTAAGGAGGTTTTATTGTTTTAAAGCCCCCCGTTACAGGCAGTATTACTTCTCCCATAGCAGAAAAGTCACAGTTCTAAATATCTTGTTGTGATGGTCCATCTATCAATGCTGCTAATTCATTTTCGCATATTATGAGCATTTGTTAAGAGATTCCTCCAATAAACCTGATCTTTACAAACTGATTCTTCTGTCTGTAAGAATGATGAAGACTATAACTGATGCTATGCTAGTATCCGACAGTTTTCAAATTACGCGGTAGGAAATCTTCTTAACAAATCAGTCTTTAACAGATCAAAAAACATACTCACCATAATCTTGATTACCAAGATCCAAACGTCTATCAGAACCGTAGCGCCCATACAAACTGAGCAAAATCTATAGTCACCATCAGTCCATGCTATCTGACACTGCATCCTTAACCGCTCCAGTGGTCCAAGTAGTTAGAGTGTCCGCCTCGGGTGCGGGAGGTCGCAGGTTCGAACCCCGTCATACCAAAGACTCATTAAAAGACTCATAAAAATGGTACTAACAGCTGCCTCGCTTCGCGTTCAGCATTAAGAGGTTAGTGTTAGGACCGGTCAGCCTGGTGTCAGGATAATGTGACTGGGTGGGTCATGATGCTATATGTCTGTGGCATGATGCCCAGTGCTAGACATCACTACAGACTGCCACACTTCAGACATAGTAGCGATATGACTGAAAATTGTTAAAGCTACGTCAAAAAATCCAACACACACACACACACACACACACACACACACACACAGACACAC